>WAAG01091121.1:160894-218159 GCA_013390105.1 Tichodroma muraria
GGAGGGCGGCAGCGCCGGCAGCTCCGACGCGGAGGACGCTTCCTCGGCAGGTGGGTGAGGGGGAGCCGTCCCCACCCCGCGCCCCAGGGGACGAGGGTGTCCCCAAGCCCTGCGCCGTCCCCGCCGCCACGGTCAAGGGCGAATGTGCCGCCGCACGGCCGAGGGCATCCCCGGGCCCGGCGCTGCCTGTCCTGCGCTCCCGTGCCGTGCCCGTGGCCCCGTGCCCACGGCCCCGTGCCGTGCCACGGGTAAGGGCAATCCCGAGCCCCTGTGCCATCCCTGCCACACGGCTGGCGCGGCCCGTGCTGTGACGCGGCGTGGGAGCCCCAGCGTGTCCCCATCAGGCGGCCAGGAGCACCCCATGCCAAAACATAGTAGAGAATGCCCAAACTCCTCTTGCCGTCCCCATCAAACAGCTAATGCCACCCCAGCCCTTGCGCAGTCCCTGACCAACCACTAAGGTCACCCCAAGCCCCTGTCTCATCCCACTCCCAGGGACATCCCATGCCAAGGCCCCGTCCTTGGGTGTGCGAGGAGGGTGGCTGGCCAGTCCCCTGCAGCTGGCTCTTGGTGATGGGCCGGTGGCCCACGAGTCACCTCTGGGGCTGGGACGCTGCGGAGGAGTCACTTCCTCCCGGCGTGACCTGGCTCACGGGAACACCTCTGCTCAGGTGACACCCTGTGGCCTCCTGTGGGGAAGTCCTGGAGGCTCTAAAGCAGAAGCATGCCGGGGTGGTGGCGTGTCCCGAGGCGTTTTTCTAGGTGGATTGGGGACAGTGTTATTTCGCAAGTGCCTGGCTCTGTGGTGGCACTGAAGGCACAGCGCTGTCAGCCGTCACACTGTCCTACTTCCAGCGGCCTGGAAGTTATTATTGCATCAGCATTAAACCCGGTTCAAACACAGTCCTGGGAGCTAGGGAATGTCACTTTTAATGCTGCTAATTCTGCAGCTGATTTAATTTTGTTCTTGCTCGATTGTTTGGGGTGGTGGTTTCCCCCCAAGGCTGTATCGTGCTGGTTTAAGATTTCCTGGAGAGCAAGTGCTCTGATGTCAAATTATGCGTAATATTTAGTTCATTTATGTTTATTGCGTTAGTCTGCAGTGCTGGAGGAAGTCTCCACTTCACCTTCCTGAGCTGCCTGGAGGTGAAATGTCCAAAGTATGTGGCTGCTCTCAGTGTTGTCACCTTGCTGTGCTGGGCTGCACGTGTGAGTGCTTGTCCCGCTCCCCGGTCGGCCGTGGGAGCCTGTGCCCAGCCCTGCAGCCAGGAGCAAGGACACTGGGAATGCTGCCTTCAAAGGGCTGCTCCAAGCCCCTCTCCAGCTCCCAGCAGCAGGCACAGGCTGTGGTTCTTGGAGAGTTGCTCTGTGGCTGAAGTGGCTCGAGTGCGTCAGAGCGACCAAGTGCAAATCCTTCTGATTTACACTCAGACCTGCGTTTTGTTTATATCTGGGTTATGCTCCTGGATGTTTCCAAAGCCAAGATGGTGCAAGGCTGCTCTCAGGTCGGTGGGTGATGTTAAAGGGGCTTCCCTGAAGCACAACACAAGCCCCTGAGGGTCCTGGCTTCGTAACTTGGAGGGCTCCAGCCCTGCACCACCCTTTGAGACCTTTGGAGCTGGTGGGGGTGAGTCTTTTGGCAAGACTTTGAAGTCCAAGGTTGCATCTGCTGTGGTTGAATGTGGCCTCTTCCTCCTCCCCTAAATGGGTCTTCGTCAGGGTCAGCAGCTCTAGCACTCATCAGAGGAGGAGGCATCCCCTCTGCTGAGTGCTTGGCTCCTTGCCCCGTGACACGGCTGGGCTCTGCAAGGAGGGCTGGGCTCAGCCCTCCCCAGCCTTGTCCTGAGCCTGTCCTGAGCCTTTCCCAGGCATCAGCATTTTCTTTGTTGGGGGTTATAAGGGCCCCTGTGTGCACTGACTGCGCTGACATTTAACAGCAGAAGTTGAGAGTGCAGTCAGAGGTGTGCGGTCGTTGCCTGGATCCCCCTTTCATGGACAGTTGGTTAACCTGGTGCTCCTGTTGTTTTCTTCTCACTTCTCTATGTTTCAGATGTAATTGAAAATTCCTGATTGTGATGCTCTTTGCGTTTCCTGCCAGAACTCTGGTGGTGTGTAACCTGGTTAGTGTTGCTCTGCCCGGGCCCCTCATGTTTTAATGTGAATTTTGGAGCTCAGTGGTGCTGTGGCTGTGGCTGAACACAGTCAGTCCCAGCTGTATAACCCTTGGGAAGCACCCTCTGGACAGCAAGTGGAGGAGTGTTGAATATCGTCTTCATGGGAATTACCAGGGAAATACAGTGTTTTCCTTTAAGTAGCTTGTGATTAATCTGATTTAAGGCGAGGAAATCTGCAAAATGCCCGTCTGTGGCTATCGCATGAGAGCGGCGCGTGCGAGAGCCAGATACGTGAT
The DNA here is from genome assembly GCA_013390105.1 of Tichodroma muraria. Lineage (NCBI taxonomy): Eukaryota > Metazoa > Chordata > Aves > Passeriformes > Sittidae > Tichodroma > Tichodroma muraria. The sequence continues at coordinate 163,305 of WAAG01091121.1, forward strand.
CCTGGCATCTGAGATAACGCCTGTGCCAGCTCACCCGGGACCAGCAAAACCTGAGCGTCAGCGAGCAGATGGCTCAAAACGAAGCGTGGAAAGGACTGAAATTCCCCTCATCTTGGCCGTCACCCGTCCCTGTGGTTAAACACGCAGCTGGCCTCGCAGCCGAGTATGCGCGGTGCCGGGGGGCAGCGGCGCTCGGCCTGGGGGCTGCTTCCGTCTCCTCCCGTTTGCCACGGAAGGGACGGAGGGCTGTGGGCTGGTGGCAGCCAGGAGAGGGTGAGCTGAGCAGGAGATGGTGCTGGTGGCGAGAGGAGGACGCGGTGATGCTCGGTGGAGATGCTTTGTGCCCGGCAGCCAGGTAGCGCAGAGGTGGAACCAACTCGGTGCTGGGTTTCCTCGCTTTGCCCTTGGGAAGCGGAGAAAGAGGCTGGCTTTGCCGTGGAGCTGAAGCTCCTCTGGAAGGCTGTGGGGTTTGGGAGCCCCTGTCCTGCCCTGTGCAGTGCCCTGCACCCCAGAAATGTGAGCTCTGGGGTGGGGAGCGCTGGCATAGCTGGATTAGTCCATGATGGCGTGGGCTGGTGGATCTGGTTACGGCAGGATGCTGCGGCTGCGGGATGTGCTGTAAGTGAATCCCCAGCCCTCTGTTTAGCTGGAATTACAGTTTCTCTCAAGGAAAGATTCTGGAGTCACATGGGCTCTTCTCCTTGCTCTGCTGCACTGTCTTCACTGGTACCTTGGGAATTGGGAACTGAGCTGCCGGCAGCAGCGGGGTCCTGCCTCAGAGGGCGGTGAGCGCAGAAAGGCAGCAGTGTCAGGGTGTGCAGCAGAGGGCTGAAATGGGGAAGGGACCCTGGGGCATCTGGAGTTCCTGGGGCATTGGCCACCTCACCCCTGCATGCCCAGATGGGGGATGGATTGGCATGGGTACCATGCTGGGGGCTCCTGACATGATTTGCATAAAGTCAAGGCTCGTTCTTGCTACTCCATCCCTGCTTTCATCTTGTGTTGCTGCTGCAAAAGCGGCACCTCTATCCCAGAAAAACTCCCTGCAGCTATGGAGGTGATGGGGCAGCTCTGTCCTGCTGTCCCAAACTTCACTTAGACCCTGCTGGTTTCTCATCCCTTTCTTGGAATATTCTGCAGAAGCAGAACAAATAGTGAGCAAAGTGCAGTTTGTCCTGGTGCCTCTGTTTCTGCCTGGGGCAGGTCATGGTGTGCAGGAGGGAAAGGAATGGTGATTCCACAGCCCAAGGAAGGTGAAGTATTGCATGGTCTGTGCATCCATCTCCCCTCCTTTAGCACCAGGATTGGATCTTGGTGCCAAAGCAGGGAGCTGCAGTGGGGGCAGTCGTGTCTCCCCAAGAGTCCATCTACCACCCCTGTGTCCTTATAGTTAATTTTAAATTTTTACTTCGTTATATTTCCCCATTGTTAGAAAGTTGTTTGGCTCTGAAGAGGCTGGAAGTTCCTCCTCTGGCCAGGGCAGGCCAGGCAGAATCTCAGTGTTTAATTTTAACTCCTCAGGCGAGGACAAAACTGCAGCATGTGTGTGTGTGTGCATGCGCCTGTTGGGGACCTTTGAACTGTCTCCATCTGCTCGGGGGCCCGACAGCATCTGGAGAGGTGATTTCTCTCCACAAACCCCCCTGATGGCATTGTGACAGCAGCCCCTGAGTGATGTGAGGCTGCTTCCTCACACAGTGGTGCTGCCTGAGATGGGGAGTGCAGGGTTAACTCTAGGACAGGTTGTCACTGTTAAAGAAGATCATAAATAGATGCAAAGTTTATGAGGCTGGAAAGCCTTTGAGTAGAAGAGTTGAAGTTTAAAGCTTTAAGTGAGAGCAGTAGGTGCTGCTTGTTGGAGTTTGCCCTGTGATGGGCTTGTAAAGGAGCTGCAAGAGCAGAAGGGAAACCTGTGATCAGCTCTGCCTGCGGGCACCACCGTGGCAGCAGCTGCATCTTCTGGGTGGGGGAACAGCCCTTCCAGGTGGCAGGGCCCTGCAGACAAGCAGGATGGGTGCACAGGGGGCTGGGGGTCCCTGTCTGTCTCGCTGGGCAGGGGTACTCCCCTGGCACGGCAGCGGTGCTGCTCTCGCTAGCACAGAGATGCCAACATCCCTGCTGGAGGACGTGGGCCTGGATGCAGCATCCCTGTGCATCCCTGTGTTCTGTCAGTTGGGCACAGTCCCACTGACTGGGTTTTGGCCCCCAGAATTTGGCGCAGAGCCGATGCTGAGCTCCCCCAGCTCGGCAGCATTCAGGGCTGGGCGGTGGTGCTGGGCTGCACCTTCCCTGTGGAAGGGAAGGAGGGGATGGAGTTTGCCCTTCAGCGCCAGCAGTGCCACGGGCTGGGCCCACCGTGGGGACAGTGGGGACGAGCACTTCAGCACGGAGGTGGCCCCCAGGCTCACAGTGGCTGGTTGTGGGTAATCGGTAGCCCCAGGTAGAAGCAATGGCAGCAGCAGGGCAGGCAAGAAACCCTCATTAGGTGTCTGGATAGAGCCAGAAGTGCCCTGCGGGGCCTGAATACATTTGCATTGTAAGGCTATTGAAATCCGTTTGGGGTTTGTTTTCTTTCTGTTTCCCTGGGAAGACACTTCTGTGCAGTGGGGCTCTTTGTTCCTTGGGTTCCTCCTCCCCTCCTGCCGGTTGGGATCCCAGTGGATGGCTCTGCTCTGTCTTCTGCTGGATGCTGTCTGTTGTGGCCAACCCTGCAGCAGAGATCACAGGGAGAAGCTTTCCTCTGTGCTGGCAGGGAATTCATATTCTCTTGGCTTAGAGGAAGGAGCCTGGGCTAGCCAGGGCAGCTCACTAAGTGTCTGTCCATCCCAGAAAGTGGCACCTATGCCCCCTTGGTTCGTGGCATTGCTGGGTTTTCCTCCCACTGACATCACCTGGAGCAGTGGCTGGGAGCCAGCCCAAGGGAACACACAGAACTCACCCCATCCCCAAGAGACATCTTCGAGCAGGCTTGGCTTTCCCACCCCAAATTACTTTATCAGTGTTTGCTAAGCAGGATAATTGGTGTGTGTAGATCAGTAGCAGCAGCACTTCTTGGCTCCCTTGGCTGTAGCCGGAGTGGAGCCTGGCCAGCCTAAGCAGAATCCCAGAGGACTCCTGCAGATCTGCCTCCAGATAAGTCCCAGCTGTAAAGTTCAGGGATTGTTTGAAGATCTGGCAGATGGGGAGACCTTTGTGCTGGGATGAGGCTTTCTGCCATGGATGGTTTTTGTTCCATGGGCGACTTTTGTTCCAACGACACCTCCTCCTGCTACTCCACAGCTCCTGTGCTGGGAAGCAAACCTGGCCCGGCCACCTCAGCACCAGGGCTGGAGGGAGAGGAGCAGCTGGGGGCTGTGGCAGATCCAGCCACAGCTGCCTCCCTCTGGGAAGAGAACCATGATGCAATAGCTGGCCCAGGCCTTCACCTGAAGTAAAAGGCTTTTTCTGACCAGGCACCACCTTTCATTCCTTCTCCATCTCATATTTTGAGAGGCCAGGGGCAGTGCTGCTGTGGCTGGGTCTCTGCCCTCCTCCCCACGCTTGCTTGGCTCTGGCACCCTGCCTGGCACTGCCCTGAGGGCAGGGTGCTCCAAGTGACCTCCCTGTTCTCCTGGCACCTCTCAGCTGTGCCCCAGTGAGTGCAGCATGGGGCTGATGCAGCACAGACCTCAGGGTTTCAATTCCACGGGGAAGTGATTCTGTAAGAGAAGTTTCAGTGCTGGACTGAGGACCTGCTGTGCTCCTTGGCAGGGAGGCTGGAAACATTTTCATTTGTTCCTCTCTGCAAGCTCTGGCAAGGGGAGAGCTGCTGCTCTGCACCAGCGAGGGCGAGCCGGGACCTCCTGAGAGCCCAGCAGAGCAGCCGCTGGTGGAGCTGGGGAAGCCAGGCACTCCTCTGGCATCTCCCACCTCAGCCCCAGACTCTGCAGCCCTGGTTGTGTTCCTGCCATGGCTCCAGCACACAGAGGCTTTTCCTCTCCCAAACCAAAGCACTCTGGCTGCTCTTTCAGTCCTTAGCTTCCTTAGCCACTTGCACGGTGCTCCCCAACCTCACTCTCCCATTCCACTCTTCCTGTGGGAAAACACGCCCAGCGTTGGAGGTGCAGGTGGCTCTGGAGCTGCTCTTTGGTTTCTGTCAGCCCTGGGTGCCCACCACCAGCCCTTGCCCAGCCCTGGGCAAGCACTGGGGCTCCTGCAGCTCCTGTGGCTGCGACTGGAGGACTCTTGCACAAGAGCCCAGAAATAGCGATGCGTGGGCTGGCGGGCAGGGGCTGGGCAGATGCCAGGCAGACAGCCAGACACCAGGCAGGCTGTGCAGGGCTGGCTGCTGGTGGGGAGGAATGGTGGAGCTCAGCTCCCGGCTCTTGCCGCAGGGATGCTCCCAGCTGGAGCTGGGGGTGGTTGGTGGGGGTTGAGAACATGGTTGGCAGCATCTCCTCACTCAGGACTGGTCTCTGTCACTGAGGGCTGATGGGTGCCAGGGTGTGGGTGGGTGCTCCCCCCAGCCATGGGGAGAGGAGGAAGGTTCATTGCTGCTTTGCAGGTTTTGAGGTTTTGTTATTGTTGTTTTTGCAAAGATGAAAAGAATATGAAAACCAAACTGCAAATATAGCCCAGCAGCTTGGTGGGGCTGGTTAGTGTGGGCTGTGCAAGGCCACCTCCTGGGTTAGTGGTGCATCACAGGTTGGCCCTGGTTTGGCCTTCCCAGGATGCTCACCCAGCTGTGGGATGCTTGCCTGCCTGGTCCTCCTGGCCATGGCACTGCCAGGACCTGCTGTGTGGTGTCAGGCTGGGGGTGGCCAGTCTGGGGAGGGCTCCAGGAGGTCTGGCAGCTCATCCCAGTGCTCAGCTCATGCCCTGGGTTGGATAAAGAGGCGGATGTGCAAAGGGGGCATGGAGAGGCTGGTGCCGTGGGCAGGAGTGGCCAAGAAGTGTATCTGGCTGGGGGAAAAATGTGGAAAAGCCCCTCCCTGCCTGTATGCAGGGAGTGGTGCATGGAAAACCAGCTGCCTGCTGCCCCCGCGGCTCTGCAGCCATCACGCTGAGGATGAGCAGCTGCATCTTGTGCTGGTGCTGCTGCAGGGCTCCCCAAGGCACCAGCGGAGTGTGGTTTCCTGCCATGAGCAAGGTTGATGCTCTCAGCTGAACCACTGTCACCTCCCTGGCAGGGCCTCGGGCTCTGAGGGGCTGGGGGGTGCAGGAACGTGGGGTTTGCTGTGGAGTATGGAGGAAACTCTGCGTCCATTAAGGGACGAAGCGAGGACACGCTCAGCTTGAGCCAAAGCAGGGGTGAATGGGGGAGCTGATGGGAGATGGACAGCAGCAAAGACTGTCACATCGTGGCCACCCTCTTGGGGACAAGGGGAGTCTCGGCTCCCCAGAGTACCTGGGATGGGGCAGGGGAAGGGTGAGAAATGGCAGCTGTAGGGCTGCACCCTGTGCCCCTGACTCAGCACCGCTGACTCACAGCCCGTGGGTGCAGGAGACTCTGGATGTCCTTGCCGTGCCAGGGCTGGATGCAGCCCCCAGGCAGTCAGGGCTGGGCTGGGGGCAGCAGTGGCTCCTCATCCTGGATGCCAGGTGCCAACGGCTCCCTGTGCTCCAGCCGCGCTGAACCACAGCACTGGCATTGCTGTGCTCCCCCGAAATGCTGCGTCCGAGCCCGTCACGGGCATCCCTGGGAGCGGGAATCAGGTGGTGGCAGTGCCCTGGCAGGGTCCCCTCAGGTCTCCCACCCGCGTCCTGGCACTTACACGCTCCGATGGCTCTACCTCCCCCGTGTGCCCGACAGAGCATTATCCCTCCTGCCCGGCTCCCATCTGGCCCCGGTGCCCGGTCCAGGCGCTTCCCCAGAGCCCGGCCCCGGGGCAGGATGCGGCCGAGCGCGCTGGCAGGGGACGGTGCCCGCCCTGCCGGGACGGGGCAGCGGTGCCGGCACAGGCTGAACCAGGGCAGTCTTTGCACTTGAACGCTTGGCTGGCGCCCTGACATATTGAGGTTGATGACTCTGGCACTTCGTATTTCCTTTGGCTACATGTGGCTGGGGAGGGCGGTTTAACCCGTGCCTGCCCACGTCCTGCTCTGCCAGCCCCCGTTGCGTGGGGCAGGGCTGCTCCCGGCTGCTGCAGGCCCTGGTTCCCAGAACCAGGGGTAAGCAGGGCTGGGAAGAGCCTGTGTCTTTCAGCCGTAGTGACCTGAGGAGCTGGGGAGGTTTTGCTGTGGAGTGAGCGCAGCATCCGCAGGTCACAGCAAGGAGATAAGAGTGTGGTGGAAGGGGTGATGGAGCCCGCTCCCCCTTTCCCCCCGCTCTCCTTGGGACGGCCCGGGGGGGCAGCCGCATATGCTGCTGTGCCACCACCATCCCCTGCTCGTCGTCCTCCTCCTCCTCGCCGGTCCCCAGACCCCTGCGGAGGGTCGGCGTGGCTGCGTGCGGGGGGACGCGGAGCTCGGCTCCCCCCGGCGAGGCAGGGGCGGGAGGCGGGACGCGCTGCCATTGCCAGGCGGCACCTCCTTCCCTGGGCACCCTTGGCAGAAGCGCGGCCGTGTGCCCGGGCAGGCGGCCGTGTCCGGCTCTGCCATCCAGCCCCCGCCCGGGCCCGCGGCCCCCGCCTCCCGCCCGCGCCCGCCGCCTTTGTTGTGAGATGAGAGCGGGCTGAGCGCCGGCACAGCCCTCCGAGCATGGAGCCGCTGAGCCACCGCGGCCTGCCTCGCCTCTCCTGGATCGACACCCTCTACAGCAGTACGTGGCCTGGGCTGGCGGGGGGGCGAGCGGGGCGAGGGGCTGGGTCGCCCCTACCTGTTGTGTAACGCTGCGTCGCGCTGGGCAGGGATGCTGTGCCGGGGAGCCTGGGCTGGGCGTCCCAGGCGGAGCCGAGCCCGGGCGGGGGGCTGGCGATGCTGGCAGGGGCTGTGCTCCCCTCCGTGAGCATCCCGCATGCCCTGGTGGCGGGGCGGCGCTGGCCGGGATCGGTCCCGGCGTCCCCCAGGCTCTGGGGACCCGCTGCCTGCTCCGGGGCGCTGCATGGGCAGGATGGGTGGCGGTGGCGGTGGCCCCAGCGCGCTGGGGCTCGCTGAGGCTGGAGCAGGTCATTCCTGACAGCTGGCACTGCCCGCAGGGCGCTTTGGGGATGGGGATGCTCTTTGCCCGCGGGTCCCATCGCCGTCCCTGCGCGGCGGTGGGGAAGCACCGCTCCCTCCCTCAGCCGTGGTTTCGCAGCGAGCTCCAGGCGCTGTGCCGGCGGTGCTGTGGCAACGCGGTGCCGGTACCGGGGGCTGGCAGCCGGCGGGCCCGGGGGCGTCCTGCAGCAGCCTGGGGGGTGCGAATCCCCCCGGTCGCACGGACGGGCAGCAGGGAGGAGTGAGCCCCGGAGCGGGGCCGGTCCTGGTCTCATGGCAGCTGTCTACGGCAGCCAGGGACGTGGCCGGGGGATGAGGGGGCTCGGTCACAGGGTCCCCGTTGTTATTTTGGGGCAGCGTTGAGCTGCGTGGGCACCCCGGGGTGAGGTTTGCGGGGCAGTGTTGAGCTCGGAACCTGGTGCTGGTGGGGCAGCGAGGTTTGGCACGGGTGCATGGGAAGGTGGGATGCTCCGGAGCATGCTCCATGCGTGGATCTGGCATCTGTCATGCCCTAGAGGGAGCAGGGGCTGCCAAGGGGCATGTCGTGTAGGGCTGAGACCCCTCCCCAAGTTTTCCAGCCCGAAGCCTCTGATGTCCACAGCCAGAGGCCACATCCAGCAGCAGCCCCGGGGCCTGGGGTGGCTGTGCAGGCGTTTGGGCTGGAGCCCAGGGGCCACATCCAGCCCCAGCCTCTGCACCCTCCTTCCCAGCCACGGTATCTCTGCAAAGCTGTGGCTCTGCCATCCCAAATCCTGCTCCAGCTGCCCTCCCCAAAGCGTGGGGGGAGGCTGCTTGGCATGCCCAGGTTTGGGGGATGCGGGGCAGGGTCCAGCCTTCATCACACCGGGCAAGGCAGTGATGGTGTGGAGGAGATGCCGTTGTGTTGAGCCACCCTTTAGCAGAGGCCCACAGAGGCAGGTCCGAGGCTAGCTCACACATCTGTGTTGTCATGGTGAATTTTCACCCAGGCACAGGGAAACCATGGCATTTCCCCAAAATCTCACAGGCTCCGCGTGGATGTTGAGCTTTTCTTGGAAGTGGGATGGAATGTGTGAGCATTGGGGTGTGCCACACACTGACAGAGTGTCAGGGAACAGCACGTGTCCAGCTGGAAATGCCACCCTGAGCTGCTGTGACTGTGCTCTGTCCAGGCTGGGCAGGAGCCAGCTGCTGCCCTTGGCTGAGCTCCCTCATGGGACCATCGTGCTGGCAGTAGCCTGGGTCAGCCTGGGAAGATGTGGCGGAGCAAAAACATTTTCCTGGGGAAAATAATTCCTAATGGGGATGTGTTCCTGGCCTTGTCACCCTGCTGGGGCCATGTGCCAGCTCACAGGGCCTCTGCCCTGATAGGTGTCAGCACCCTATGGGTGTCAGCATCTCTTGGTGCAGTGTGGGCTTGGATGCAGCTCAGGGCCCCGGGCTGTCTGTGGGGTTGGGGCTACAAGGCTGTTTCAGGTCGGGGTGTCCTTGCCCCCCAGAGTGGCTCCCCTGGGCCAGGCTTCCTCCCTCCCCTCCATCTCCATGCCTGGGGTGCAGCAGGAGGATTTCCACTGCTGCTAAAAATCAGGAGCAAAAATAGCACTGGGTTTTGGCACGGGCACAGAACAGGCTGCAGGGGCAATGCAGCTGTGGGGGAGGAGGGAGGGAGGTGCTGGGTTTGGGCTGCCTGGGTGGCACACGCACCCCACGGATAGGGAGATGCAGGGGACAACCTCTCTGTGTCCCCTCACCCATCAGTGTCTCCCTTGCCTGCCCTGGCTGCTTGGTGGTGCTTGGTCCCCTCCCTGTAGCAGCCTCTGAGGGTGCTGGAGAGGTTCCTCTGCCCAGGCTCCCCAAGTGGGGCCCCTCAAGTACTGTACAGCCATGGGTGGCACAGCTGGAGCCATGGGGACATGGCTCTCTCCTGTGGGCACCTGGCCTTGGGTGCCTGTTGGGCACTGCCTCAGTAGATCTCATCCCCAGGTCTGGTCTGGGACTGGGATGTGGACCTGCTCCAACTGGTAGCAACAGGAGTCAGGTCATTCCTGCATGCCTGCAGGCCAGTCCCTTCCCTCTCCGTGCCACCTTCTTTCCTGTGCTGCTGCAGGTGTCACCTCCCAGGGCCCCAGCTGGCTCATTAACGCTGTGTTCCTCATTACTTGGATGCTGAGCCACCCCAGCTGGGTTGCCAGGACTGCCACAGTGACAGTGCCACTCTGTGTGTCCCTGTGCTTAAGCCTGGAGCTGCAGACTTTGGCCATGGTGGAGGGAAGGGGGTGGCACCTGATGGCCACCAAGCTGCTGGGGAGCACCAGCTTTGGCCCCTGTCTGCTGACTTGGCTCCCTCTTAGACCCCACCTGATGGGAAAAGGTGCTTGTGTGGGAGGTTTGGGTTGCTCTGGGGCATTCCCAGCCTGGGGACAGTCCCTGGTTGAGGGGCTCAGGGGAGCTGTGTGGGGTGGGTGTCCTGTGGAGTGGCCATCATGGGGGACATCGGTGCTAATGAGCCTTATGTTGCCGTGCTCCTGGATGATGCTGGAAGCATCACAGCTGGGACCCATCCAGGACAGGAGAGACGATGGACATCCCACCATGAGGAGACAGGGCAGGTTAGAGCCAGGGATCCTTTTTTCCTGGAAGCTGAGGACCAAGGGGTGTTATGGGTAGGGGGGCCAATCCAGTCAGCTCCAGGGTTGAAGGTGGTGGCCTGCTGAGGGTGACCCCACAGCCTCTGAGGGATTGTTATCAGCTAATTGCTAAAGAAGTAAGGTCTGAGAGGGACTGTGGTGTCCTGGCAGAGATGGGGTACATCTGGCCCGTGTCACAGCTCTCCTCCAACCCCCCTCAGGTTCAGGATGGGACTCCCCATCCCTCCCCACTGGCACTGGCAGGGCTCCTGACCTGAGCATGCTTTGCAGCGCTCTTTGATTTAAAGATTTATCCACTTTCCCTGGGAAACAGGATGTAATATTAATGTGCTGAGCGGTGTTGGTGGGCGCCAGGGGAGTCCTTGTCCAGGATGGCCAGGGCCTTGGGGACATGGAGTGGCAGCAGTGTGGGGTTTGGTATGGGGTGGCTGCTCTGACCCCAGTGCACCCCGTTTTGGCCAGGTTATCAGCTGGGGTCTTAGCTGGGGTCTCCCCAGTGTCTGTGCCCAGGAAGCCTGTGGGGATTTAGCTTCCAGGGATCCCAGGGGCTGCTGAATGGGAGGGGGGCGAGGGGCTGGCGTGGGATCAGGGTGGTGTTGGATGAACCCCATGCCTCTTTGGGAGGTGCCGAGGGGCTCCTGGCCGCAAGCATGGGGGAGTGGGGGTGGTGCTGGCTGCACCCCACGGCCGCCCCTGCCGCAGCCGGGCTCCCTTCCCCCTCCCCTTTGTCAGCATCTCGGGGCTGCTGCAGCCACCTCTTCCCGCCACCACAGAGCCGCTGCCGTTCCCATGGTAACAGGTTAGGATGTACCCCGGTCCCCGCTGCGCCCCAGGGCCCCGCTGCAGACCCCGGCGCTCCCCCCCCCCAGCACACTTGGGGCTCTGTCTCCCCGAAATGGCTTCCCCTGGGCCATGGGTGATGGGCGATTGTGGGTCAGCGTGGGGCACCCAAAAACGAGTGCTGTTCTGGGGGGCCGGGGGCCTCATCCTGCGCTGGGAGTGCGGCCCCCTTGGGTCCCCCTTCGGGGAGGCAATGGAGCCCTTCTGCCAGGGGGGTGCCACTGCCCTCCGTGCTGTGGGTCCAGGCGGCCTGGCACGCATTGCTCCGAGGAGTGTGGGCACGGGCAAGCAAGGAGGACGGCGGCTGTGGCTGCCAGCCCAGCTCGTCTCTTCCCGGGCATGGCACAGGGATGGTGGCCGGCGGGCAGGCAGGGCACAGCCACTTGCATGGGGCTGGAGCGTCTGGCAGAGCAGCTGTCCCTGCGCAGACGAGGCCGTCGGGCTCTCGGTTCCGTTAATTATTCAAATATAGGGAAGTGTGTCGAGCAGAGGATGCCTGCGGGGCCGAGGATGCTCGGTGTGATGTGCGATGTCTTCTTACCCGCTTGGCTGAGCAGGCAGCGAGGCTGGGCTGGGCTATCCGTGAGTGGCCCTGGGACGCGGGGTCAGCTGCCCGCGGGTAACCACAGGCTGGGCCGGGTGGTCTCGGTGCCACACGGTGACCCTGAGCCTGGATGCTCACGGCCACCCTCTCTCACCCCGACAGACTTCAACTATGGTGCGGACGAGTACGACGCCGAGGGCAACGAGGAGCCCAAGGCGTTGCCGGAGGGCTCGGAAACCATGCCCTACATCGATGAATCGCCCACCATGTCCCCCCAGCTCAGCACCCGCGGCCAGGAGAGCGGGGACGGTGTCTCGCCCACGCCCACCGATGGCCTCGGCACGGGGGTAGGTGCTGGGGGCGCGGGGTCCGCACCGGGGGCGGGGGGTCGGGGCTCTGGGTGTCCGGCTCGCGTGTTCGTGGTGCTCTGCTGCTGCTGTGACCTGGGGGACTGTGCCCGGCAGCCCAATTTCTGCTGGCCGTGGCAGTCTGGGCGCCGGGGAGCTGCAGTCCAGGGAATGCCGTGCCCATGGGACGCGCTGTGTCCCTGCCCCGCCGTGCCATGCCGCTGGCAGAGCCAGGAGGGGATGGGCTGGCCGGAGAGCGGGGTCCCGGGGCGGGAGCACGGCCGGGCGTGCTGGAAGCGGGGAGTTCCCGGGGTCCCCAGCTCCGGGAGCCCTTGGGGACAGGGCGCAGCGGCTCCGCCGGGCTGCCGGCTCCATCTAGTGGCACTCGGGGACCAGTCACCAGCAGGGGTGGCGACACAAGGTGCCCCCCCTCGCTCTGGATAAATTAGATGTAACCCCTGCTGTTCGCAGGGCATCCTTGGGAAGCCCTGTGGTTTTCCAAAAGACGAGGAATGCCCGGAGAGCTGCGGGGTGGGATCCAAAGGGAAAAAAAGTGTGGATTTTTTCCAGAATGAAAGTTTCCATAAAGCCCGGGAGCGGTGGGGTCCAGGCAGGCGCATTTGCCCCTCGGGGTTAGTGCGGGGAGCAACCGCACGGCCCCGCGCTGGGGGATGCCCCAGCGCTGCCGCTGCCCGGGACGGGAAAAGTGAAGTTTTATTTTTGTCATGGAAAGAGTTAAGCTCCTTACCCGGATGCTGAGACAGAAGAGGGAGAGGTGTGGCTTCCTCCCCAGGGTCGCCCTGCCCAGCATCGTTGTCCCGTCACCCAGCGTCCCTGGGGAGGGAGAGGAGGGTGCTGCCCTCTGCCACCGCCTCCCGGGGCTGTCTCTAAACCACTCGGGCTTCGGGATCTTTGTCCCCCCAGCACAGCCCTTCGAGCCCCAGCCCTGACACTCCGGTGCCGGGGCTGTGAGTGCGGGGCTCTGACCCCGAGGCCAGCAGGGACAGCAGAGGGTGACTCTGGGGAGCAGGGCTGGAGGGGATGCCGGCAGAGGGGTGTCCCTGAGGGCTGGTGGGGCACGCTGGGTCTGGGCACAGGGGGGGACGTTGACTTGGTTGTGACCGGCAGGACCAGGAAGTGCTGGAGCCCAGTGCCAGCTCTGCCTCCATCTCTTTACCTGGAGCTGCTTGTGCCGGGGCTTGGCAGAGCACCCTCCAATACCAGCACTGTGTGTCCACCCCTGCGAGGGGCACAGGCTTGTGCTTGTGTTGCTGGTGGCACAGGGTGCCAGGTTCACCCCACTGCTCTCCTCCAGTGAGGCAGGACTGGTGTCACTGCCTTTGAGAGGGCTGGAGGAGGTTTCTGGTGGGGCATCTCATCTTGCAAGCTCCTGGGGCAGATGGAACCACCTGCTGCATGCCGACACATCTTAACCCTCCCCATCCCACCTGGGAAACACCTGGTGGTGCGGAGTTGGTGTCCCAGCCCCTGCTTGGGTACTGCTGGGTTTGGCACTGTGGGTAGCGTTCCCCTGGATAGGGACCATTCCCCACTCTGGGGACCTGGCCATGTCGGGCAGGGTTGTGGTGCAAAGGCTGAGCTGTGGCATGGACACAGGGCTGGACACGGGTGCTGGAAAGTCCCTGTGTCTGTGTCCCCGCCCACATCTCGCAGCAGGAGTTTGTTGCAGGCTCAGATGGGTGCAGGGAGAAGAGATGGCTCCTGTGGGCAGAGTACATGCAGCCGCTGGTTCCCCTTTTGCTTCTGAGGAGCCTGGGGAAACTGCTGAAACAGCTCTTGCATTAGTGTCCCCTCCTCCAGCCTGCTCTTGCCTTGCTTGCCAAGGCCCACAGTGTCCCTCACAAGCATCACAGCAGTGCTGGTGTCCCCATGTCCTGGCTGCCCCGTGGTTGTGGTCAGGCTGGGGCAGCGGCGAGGTGCCAGCTGCTCCCTGCGGGATGTGCGGCAGGTATGGGTGAATGAACACGCGGGGCTCAGCTCTGTGACACTGCCCCAAGTCCCCTCTGGGGCAGGGAGCGGTCTGCTACCTTCTGGGGGTGCATAGCCAGGTCTCCATGTGGGACCTGGTGATGCTGCTGCCCTCCAGGGTCACTTCTCGCTGGTGGCAATCCCCATGGCCCCGCTCTGCCTTCCCACGGGACACGGGGGTCCAGAGGGCTACAACAGAAGGGATGCTCTCCCATTGCCGGGGGGAAGCGCGGGGGGCCTGGCAGGGGACCCTTCCCCGCGGCTCTTGCTGGACACACGTCGGGAAAACCGGCCGGGGAAGGCGACCGCCTCTCGCCCCAGCCTTGACCACAGGCGGGCGGCGGCGGCGGAGCAGCCCCACCTCCGTTGCCGAGAGAGCATTTCCTGTAGGAGCGCGCAGGGCGGAGCGGCGGGGCCGGCTGGGGCGCAGGGCGCGGGCAGCGGCCCCTGCACCGCCCGCGGCCCCTGCACCNCCGCGCCGGGAGCGCCCGGGCCGCCGGGGACTGGGAGGCCGGAGCTGGGTCAGGCTGGAGCACCGGGGATCCCATAATGGCTCCTTTCATCCCGCGCTGGTGGCCGGCGTCCAGAGCTGAGTCAGGCTGGGGCAGCTCAGCCGCGTGAGCCCCTTGCCTGGAGCCTTGTGGGGTCCCCTCTGCGCCCCGCTGCCCGGCCGGCCATGGAGGAGGAAGAGGAGGCCATAGGGTACCTGGATAAAGTGCTGGAGGATGAAGATGACTCTGAGCCGGGAACCCCCACCAGCCCCGTGTCTCCGTTTTCGGCCGGCGAGAAGGTGGGCAGCAGGGGGACCCTGCTCCCGTGCTGGGCAGTGGGTGTGGGGACGAGGGGCACCTTGCCGGTGCTGTGATGCCCAGGTGTTGGAACAGCTCCTGGGGCGATGCGGTGGGTGCTGGCGGGGGGCAGAGCCGGGGACAGCGGGAGCTTCACTGCGGCCCCACCACACCTGCAGGACTGCCTGTGCCGGGGCAGGGCTGTGCCGGGCCCCAGGTGTGGAGGGCTCAGAGTGGGGTGACCACCCAGCTGCCCTTCGGGGGGGAGTAGAGCCACACGTGCTGTGGGGTGGAAGCTGCGTGGCTCAGCAGAGCCTGCACCGGATGCTCAGGAAGGGGCTCGTTTTACACTCTGCCCCACTGCTCGACCACCAGAAACTCCTAAATAGAGCTGGGGGGTGGACCTGGGGAGACCCCTGTGCTGGCAGGTGCAGCTCAGCATCCTTCTCATGCCCACCCTGTCAGGTTGCCTGGGTGCTGGAAGAGGGCTCTGGCCCTGCTCTTCCTGGGGTCTCCTGCATGGGGCAGCCACCAGGCCCTGGTTAAGAGTCACTGCTCTGGGTCACAGGGGTCCAGTTGACATCGTCCCTGTGGGGTGTGTGGGCCGCGAGCGTGGGTAGGCCCCTTATCTCCTGAGCTCCTGCACAGGGCCCAGGCTGGGGGAAGCAGGAAGAGCCCATGACTAATCTGTGGCAAAGAGCCCACGAGCTCCCAGTGAATAAAACTGCCCCCCCGCTCACCCTCCTGCTGCGCTGGTCACCGTGGCCCAGCTTTAACAGGGCAGCCTGGCTGGGTGGACACTCTGGTTGTCACAGCAGTGCCCAGGGCTGGCTGATGGACACATGAGTGGGGCAGAGAGATGCTGATCCTCAGCCATGCCCACCTTGGGGCTGTGCCCCCCAGGTGTTTGCAGCTGCCACCTCTCCTGGCACAACAGCCAGTGCTGGCATGGGCAGAGGTGAGATGTGACCAATGTCCCCCTCAAGCCATCCTGAACGGCCCAGAGTGATGCCCCCATGGCTCTGCATGGCCCCTGTCTGGGTGGCAAAGCCTGGTCCTCAAGTGTGAATTTTAAGGGGAGAGGACAAAGCGTGCCCAAGGATGGTCCAGGGGCTGGAGTGTCCCTGCCTGGGCATTGGCAGAGCCTCGCTGAGGGTCCCAGAGCCCCCCAGCCCGGCCATCTCCCTGCCATGGGGGTCACACCTCAGGAGCATTGGTGCTTCAGCAGACCTGGGTGCTGGGACATGCCCCGGTGCCACTGGGCAGTGCCTGCTGGGGTGGCACTTCCCAAGGGAAACCTCAGCCGAGGGAAAGGGTGGTGCCGCATCACGTGGGAGCACCACGCAGCGCCAAGCATGATTTCACTGGGCGTCTCTGGACTCTGCCCTGGGAGAGTCCTGCCATGCCGTGCGCCATCCTGGAGTGCTGCCAGCGGCACCGGGCTCGTGGCCAGCCCGGAGCAGGGAGGGGAGAGAAGCCAGCGCAGCTCGTGGCTTTCCCAGCTGGCTCCAGACGGGCTCTGCTGCCCATCGGGCACTTGCCCGCGCCTTGCCACGGAGCTTCCCCGACACTGGCAGGGACACGTGCCCACATGGGGATGCCAGGAATGGGCTGCTGGGATGAGGGGTCTCCTCCTGTGCCGCTTGCTGGCTTAGCCAGGCTCCTTGCTGTGTTCCACAGGGCGAGCGGGATGCTGGCAAAGGCCTGGAGATGCGGAAGTTGGTGCTCTCCGGTTTCCTGGCCAGCGAGGAGATCTACATCAACCAGCTGGAGGCCCTCTTGTTGGTGAGCACAGCCCCCAGACTGGACAGCCCCTCCAGGGATGGATGGATGGATGGATGGATGGATGGATGGATGGATGGATGGATGGATGGATGGATGGATGGAGTGATTTCTTCCTGAGTGGCTTTCCCCAGCCATGTCAGCCTGAGTGGAGCAAAGCTTCAGAAGCCACACCAGAGCCAGCTTTGCTCTGTCCTGGCTACCCCCATCTTACCTCCCCTGCTGCCCATGTCCCTGTTGGGAATATATTTATAGCCCTGCTTCCTCTTGTGCACTTGCTGACCTTCATGGCGAGACGCTGTTGCACAACACGGGGTCACCGCCGCCGCGGGGAAGTCCGAGGATGCACGAACCCGGAGTGGCCCCTTGGTCCATCTCTCCCGGGCAGCCCTCGCTGCCAGCTCAGATCCTCCTCATCCCCAGTGTTCTCCTCTTAGCCCTCATCTCAAACTCCCTTCTTCGGCAGCCCATGAAGCCACTGAAGGCCACGGCCACCACGTCGCAGCCTGTCCTCACCCTCCAGCAGATCGAGACGATTTTCTACAAGATCCAGGATATCTATGAGATCCACAAGGAGTTCTACGACAGCCTGTGCCCGAAAGTGCAGCAGTGGGACAGCAATGTCACCATGGGCCACCTCTTCCAGAAGCTGGTATGAGCCTTCCCTGGGTCTTGCACCACTTGGAAGAGGAGAAGGGCTGGAGTTGTGATGAGTTTGGAGTTGTGATGCCCGCAGGGACTGTGCCTGTGGATTCCATGACCGTGCTGGGGAGAGGAGAAGGAAAGGCCAGGTTGAAGGGCTGTAACTTCAGTTTCTGCTGTCCAGGCACTTGTTATCTCTCTGCTGGATGTTGGAGGTTTATGGAGGCACAGGCTGGGCAGGAGCTCCACCATCTGCCCTGAGCAGGAGCCAAGCATGTGACCCCCAGCTGGCTAAGTGTCCTGCCAGGAGGGGACAGCTCTGGGCAGTGTCACCTCAAGGGCTGCCTATCCCCTTGGGTGCTGTGGGGGGCTTCAGCACCCTGCTGGTGCCTGGCTAACCCCCACTCCCCACAGGCCAGCCAGCTGGGGGTCTACAAGGCCTTTGTGGATAACTACAAAATCGCACTGGAGACGGCAGAGAAGTGCAGCCAGAGCAACTACCAGTTCCAGAAGATCTCGGAGGTAAGCTGGGATGGGGCTGTGCCAGTGGGACAGGGCTGTGCCCGGGCTGTCCCCGCACAGGGCAGAGAACACTGTCCTCGGGCTGAGCTGACTGCGTTTTCCCCCGTGGAGATGCTTTCCCTGCCCTGGGGACCCGCAGGGACTGTCCCCAAGGGCTGGGCCACTGGGGGCAGTGCTGGAGGGCCGTGGCCTTTTGGGCATTGCAGGAGGTTGTGCCCACCTTGTGCAAGCTCGGGTTGGGCTCCGCCTGTGCTATCACCTCCCATCCAGTGTCGGTGGGTGCTGGGCACCTGTGGCTCATCTCCTGCTGCCTTGCATCTCCATGCCTGGATCCCCTACTGAAATGGGAACCTCCCGTGGCTACAGCCTGGGCCCCCTTGTCCTGTTCAGCTCGGTGGCATCACCACCATGTCCCAGCTGCTGGGCACAGCTAGAGCTGCTCCCAGCCAGGCAGGAGCCCACACTCCTTCACCCAGCACCCGTGTGTGGCCTCCAGCACTGTCAGGCTGGGGCCAGGGGGAGATAGCAGGGTGCAGAAAGGGTGGGAGGGACCCCATGACCTTGAGACATGGCCTTCCCACACCCACCCCTCTCAGCCCCCCACGGGACACGCTGATGGGCCTTTCCCTCCCTAGGAGCTGAAGGTGAAGGGCCCCAAGGACTCGAAGGAGAGCCACACGTCCGTCACCATGGAGGGTACGGCGGGCGTGGGGAGGGGGACGCAGCCTTTGTGTGCACGGGACCGGAGTGGGTGAATTACCGAGCCCTTGGTGTGACCGGAGCCGGGGGAAAGGGGGGGTCGCGGCTCTTTAGGATGCTGGGGGCGTGCGGCAGCCCCCCACCCCCTGCCCACCGCTCCTCCCCGCCCGCGGCTGTGCCGGGAGCCGTGCGGAGGGGCCGGAGCTGCCGCAGCCGGGCTGAGCTGCTGCCGGGCGGCAGCGATGGCTGCGTGGAGACGGGGCTGCCATGGAAATCCTCGTCATTGTCCGGCTCTGCTGTAACTGCACCTATGGTGAGGCGAGGGGGGCGGCTCCGATTTGGGGTGCCGGTAGGGAGTGACGCCGCGGGCTCCGTGCCGGGGGTGGGGGGGAGGCTGCGTCGTGCTCTGCAGGCTGAAGTTGGGAGCGGCTTTGTTCCAGGCTCGATTGAATCATCTTGGCTCCGGCACACGCAGCCACGCGCTCGCCGTCCCCGCCGGGCAGGAGCTCGTGCCACTGATGGGACAGAAGGAGCTGGGGTGGGCAGGGGGATCCTGGGCTGGGGGACTCCCTCTGCCCGGCCTGTGCTGTGTGGATGGTGATGGGGAGGGGTCCCCATTTGCCAGTGGGGCTGGAATGTCCATCTCTCCATGGCTGGGAGGAGAGGCACCGGGCATGCCTGCCTTCTGCTGCCCGTGGGTGCACATGGAGCCCGTTGCTCTGTTGTGCTGGGACAGCCCCTCCCGGGGCTCCCCGGAGCTTTGTGTGTGTCTTTAGTGATGGCAGCAGCAGGGTCCATCCTTCCTGTGGCTCTAGGATGGTGGAAAAGGGGGAACACCTTGGCTGTCGCCTTTATCCCAGAGCAGGGTTCTTGTTTTACCCTCTGGCATGGACTTGTGGGGGTGCAGCCTCTGGTTAAGCGTCGTCATCTCCTGAGCAGGGGCCCCCTGCTCACCCTGTCTCAGGACTGGGTGCCATGAGGCAGCACCCTCTGGGATAAAGGGGATGGAAACTCCCCACGACTCAGCCCAGGGCAAGGAGGTGGCACCTCTTCCTCCTCTCCCATGGCCCAAAACCTGGCTGCTCCCAGCCCTATCAGTTTGAGGAAGTGCTCCAAAGTGAAGGGAAAACCCAGAGGCATCAGCCTGGCTGGAAGCAGCCTGGAGAGACACAATTGTGGCCAGGCACAGGGAACAAACAGCATTGTGAGTGGGCTCTGTGCCTTTGCATGCCCAAAGAGGAGAAGGGTCTGTCTGCTTCCAGTGAAATGTGCCTCTGATGAGCCTCTGGGGCTGTTTCCTCCTGGGAGGGTGTGTGGCAGGAGAAAGGGGTTGTCTGTACCCCATGTGTGAGGCAGCTCTGCCCCCTGCCCTGGGTGGGGCCTCACGTGCAGTCACAGGGGGCTGCAGGCAGGGACGTGGGGCAGTGATGTTGGGCTGAAGCCTTGGACCTGGTGTTTTCTGTAGGTGGGGGTTTTGCTGCTGCTGGAGCAGCCTGGGCCCCCTTTGCACCCAGGGCTCTCTGAGGTGGTGCAGAGAGGTGAGTACAGGGTGTCCCATGGGGTGGCAGAGCCCGGTGAGGGACGGGACCCACCGTGGAGCCAAGAGGGAAACTGAAAAAGCTGCTGAGAGTGACGAGCGGCTCTTCCGCCCCACAGCCACCGCACAGCAAGTGTGGGTGCAGCCCTCCCGGGGAGGCCCTGCCCTCCAGAGGGCTGTCCCAGTCCTGTGCTGCCGCAGGCGTGGTGGGACATCCTGTCCCCATCACCCGTGACTTCACGCCAGTCTGGTGTGCCCCCACGGACATGGGGACAGGGGCACGGGGCTGTGGCAGTGGTGGCTCCCCACTGCTCCTGGCACTGCCATGATTGTCCAGCTGTGCTGGCTCTGTGCAGGACAGATCCCAGATGCTTCTCCAAGGCTCTGTGCAGACCAGACGGGCTCTCTGGGCATCTGGGCTCCCCTCCTTGCCCCTGTGCTCTCTGTGACAGGTGGGAAAGGGGCCAGGGCTCCAGCCACAGGTGGCTGCTGACACTTTCTCTCTCCCCTCAGCGCTGCTGTACAAACCCATCGACCGGGTGACACGGAGCACCCTCGTCCTGCACGTGAGTGTGGCACCGGTCCCACAGGGATGGTGGCGGGCTCTGTCTCTGCTGCTCCTGGGGATCTGCAGCTGTGGGGAGTGCTGATAAGGGATCTCCAGGTTGAGTGCTTTCGAGCTGCCAACCTGTGCCTGTCTCCTTCCAGGACCTCCTCAAGCACACCCCAGCTGACCACCCTGACTACCCGCTGCTCCAGGACGCCCTCCGCATCTCCCAGAACTTCCTCTCCAGCATCAATGAGGACATCGACCCTCGGAGGACAGCGGTCACCACCCCCAAGGGCGAGGTGAGCCTGTGGGGTGGGCAGTGGCTGGGCACAGGGTGAGGGCTGAGCCTTCTGCCAGCCCCTGGCTGATGTCTCTGCCCTGAAGAGCTCCTTAGTGCCTGGCTAGGAGTTGGAGGGTAGATACAGTTCTAGATACAAGATTAGGGCTTTACCTTGCTACTTGCTGGTGCCTTACTAGGCATAGAGGACATGGACCTTGCCATGCTTCTGGTGGCTAAGCCACAGAGAGGGACAGGATTGTCGGCCTTTCCCCATGGATTGTTGGCCTTTGCTCCCTGCCTGCTCTCATGGCAGCCCCTCTGCCCCACAGACCCGGCAGCTTGTCAAGGATGGCTTCCTGGTGGAGCTGTCGGAGGGCTCGCGGAAGCTGCGGCACGTCTTCCTCTTCACTGACGTGCTGCTCTGTGCCAAGCTGAAGAAGACAGCAGTGGGGTAAGCAGGGTGCTGGGCACGGGGGGAATGTGTCACAACCCCCCTGTCCCTCAGTGGGCCGAGGGATGTGCTAGGGAGGGGTTCAGGCATCAGTCGTCACCCGTGCCCTGGCTGCAGGAAGCACCAGCAGTACGACTGCAAGTGGTACGTGCCCCTGGCCGACCTGGTGTTCCCGTCGCCGGAGGAGTCGGAGCACTGCCCGCAGGTCCACGTCATCCCCGACCACGAGCTGGAGGACATGAAGATGAAGATCTCAACCATCAAGAGCGAGATGCAGAAGGAGGTGAGAGAAGGGTGTGGGACTTGCTCTTGGAATGGATGCCTTGCTCTGGATCAGGGGTGGGATGTGGGGGACAGAAGCACCTCTGAAAGGTCCTCTCTGCTCCCCGTCTGCAGAAAGCCAACAAGGGGCAGAGCCGCGCCATCGAGCGCCTCAAGAAGAAGATGTTTGAGAACGAATTCTGGCTGCTCCTCAACTCACCTGCCATTCCCTTCCGCATCCACAACCGCAACGGGAAGGTGAGGAGGGCGGGTTGGGGCTGGGCTCAGCCCTGCCTGCACACAGCCTGCCACATCTCCCTCTCTTACAGAGCTACCTCTTCCTGCTCTCCTCCGACTACGAGCGGTCCGAGTGGAGGGAGGCCATCCAGAGACTGCAGAAAAAGGGTGAGTCTGGGGCTGCTGAGGCCCTCTTGGCGCTCCTGGTCCCCCCAGAAGCCACAGGGAAGTCTTGTAGGAACCCAGCCTGGTGCTCTCCAGTCTCTATGACCAGCACTGGCTGTGTCCCTCTGACGCTTCTGTCCTCTCCCAGACCTCCAGGCCTTTGTCCTGAGCTCAGTGGAGCTGCAGGTGCTCACAGGATCCTGCTTCAAGTTACGCACTGTCCACAACATCCCAGTCACCAGCAACAAGGACGGTGAGTGACCTCTGGGTCCTGCTTTGCTCGAGATGATGCCAGGCAGGAGCTGTGGGGTCCCTGAGCTGGAGCAGGGACTCTGCTGTGCGGGGGACAGCTTCCCACCAGGTGGCACTGCTGGAGCAGCGTCGGGCTCCCAGGCAGCGCAATCCCGGCTGCAGCACAGGGCTGCTTTTGGGTTCTCTCCAGCCCCTGCCATGGGCTTGGCAGGACCAGTGTGCCCAGGGTGAGACCCAGCCAGCCCCATTGGAAACCTCCCCCAGGGCTGTCCAACAGCAGGAGATCTTGGGATGTCTGTCGGTGGGGGATACAGAACTTAGGGATGACCCTCCAGGGGCTTGGGGGCTTTTGGGTACCACTGCAGGCACCGTGCTTACTGTGGCAAAGGTGGCAGAGGCTGCCTTGGGGATGGCCAGCCCCAGGCCCTGACACAGCCTCTGCTCTCCTGCCACAGATGATGAGTCCCCAGGGCTTTATGGGTTCCTGCACGTCATTGTCCACTCTGCCAAGGGCTTCAAGCAGTCAGCCAGTAAGTGTGGGTGCCCACCCTGCTTGGAGGGGCCGGTGGGCTCAGGAGAGTTGGGGTCCAGCACATGGCCCTGCTCTGCCCACAGTGGTCCCCTGGGAGATGGTGAGGGTGTTCCTGAGGTGCTGAGCAATGTCTGCTTCCCCAGACCTCTACTGCACGCTGGAGGTGGACTCCTTTGGCTACTTTGTCAGCAAAGCCAAGACCAGGGTGTTCCGGGACACCACGGAGCCGCAGTGGAATGAGGTGAGGGAGGGTGGGATGCACGGAGGGGGCTGTGCTCCCCATTTCCCTTCAACACCAGCTTTGGAGCTGCTCTGGGGTGCTGGGGTTGAGTCACCCTCCCTCCACACCCTAGGAGTTTGAGATCGAGCTGGAGGGCTCCCAGTCCCTGCGCATCCTCTGCTATGAGAAGTGCTATGACAAGACCAAACTCAACAAGGACAACAACGAAATTGTGGACAAGATCATGGGCAAGGGGCAGATCCAGGTATGCACCGGGGCTTTTGGGCTTCCTCTCACCCGAAGGAGGACTCCTTAGGACCTGGCATCTGGGCTGGGAGGGTTGTCCTGGAGTGATGCCTGGGGTGGGCAGCTCTGCTTTTGGGAATGGGGTACAGCAATTGTGGACTTGAAGGCAGTGAGGTGGGTGGGCATCAGGCATGGGGGGTGATGGTCCTGGGGCACAGTGGCTGCAGGAGAAGGTGGGACAAAGTGAGAGGGGCCTTTGTGGAGATGGCAAAGCCAGACCTTCCCCACAGAGGTGCATCCAGCCCCATCTGGGCTGGAAGTGTTTCCATTCTGCTGCTCTCTGTGCTGTGGCCCCGGGGGGCTGCCGGGAGGGGTTGGCAGCTGCCCTAGGGAGGGCTCTGCATGTGCAGCCCCCCGTCCCTCCTGTGTCCCCCTCTGCCACCATCTGCCTTCCCTGTGCCTCCATCAGTTGCTGTTATGGCAACGGGGGTTTCCAGGGCAACGGCTGAGCCGCCTCTGATTGGCGGTTGCCAGGCAGGGAGGATGGCAGCCTGGGCTGCCCTGGGATGCTCCCAGGTGAGCAGGACCAGGAGGATGGAGTGGGGAGCAGGCAACCCCCAGACTCCACATTCCCCCTGCAGCCACCTTGGCCAGGCTGCAGGGAAGCCCAGGGCAGGGGAACACAGTTCGGGCTGGGGGTGTCCCTGTGTTTTCCTGGTGGGCACCCCAGCCTGGCTGCCTTCCCGGCTGTGCTGGGGACAGGGGCACGCCTGGGACACAGCCCTCGACCCAGGGCCACTTCAAAGGGCCCCTGGCGGCTGCCTGCTCCGTGGGAAAGCAACTGAGGGCAGGTCCCAGGGGAGCAGAGAGCAGCGTGGAAATGCTGCTGGGAAGGGGATGCTGTGGGGAAGCAGCACTGGAGGGGGCACAGTGTGGGAGGTGGGGGTTCAGCTTCACCAGTGGCTTGTTCATACCTAAAATCACCCATCTGTTGCCCTTTCCCCCAGGAAACAGTGGTGTGGGGGTGGCAATGGGCCAAGTGGGAAGGCCAGGGCAGGGAAGGGGCTCGGTGTCCCGCAGGGATCAGTCCAGCTGCACTCTCGGAAATAGCCTGGATCAACAAACATGAGTCATGCTGGGAGATGCGGGGGTCGGGACAGGGACAGCACAGCTCGTACCCGCTGTGCAAAAGTTGTGGGGGAAGAAAGGGAGAGAGAGAAGGCCCTGGGGCTGCTTATCCCAAGGAGGATCTGGATGGATGGAAGAGTGTCAGAGCTGGGGCTGTCCTGCCATCACCCAGAGCCATAGGTTGGCCTCTGCCCCAGGGGTGGGCTGGGTGACAGGGCAGGACAGCAGTGAGCAGGATGGGCAGTGCTGCTCCTGGGGCTGTGGGCTGTAGTCAAGCCCCAGAGCTGCCCTCGTGCCTTCTCCCTGAGCCGTTCAGGCAGAGATGGCCCTGGATGTTCCTCACCCCAGCTGGTCCCTGGGCTCATCATGAGCTGCTGCTAGTTCCACATAGCACTGGCTGTTCAGTGGAAGGGTGTGACTTCTGGCTGGCATTAGCCCTGTTTTCTTGTTATTAACCCCATTTTCTGAAGCAGGAATATGCTGTGGTCAGGGTAGGGCTGCCCTGTTTGGCTTGTGTCCCCATAAGGGTCTTGTGTCCCCTGCACTGCAGGGCTCAGCCCTGCTCTGAGCTGTCCCAGTTGCTCCCAGCAGCTGGGCTGTGTCTGCTGGGTGCTGGCAGGGGTGTGTGGTGCTGTGCCAGGATGGCAGACGGGTGTTGTGGTGGGCAAAGCAGGCTGTGAGTGCTTGTGCACATTGCAGAGGACAGAGGCTGGATGTGCCCCCATGCCCTGGAGGAGACAGGCAGTGTGTGCATGAAGAGGGTCTCAGGACCCCCTTCCTCAGCCCGTTTGATGCATGGGGGGATGTGGCTGTTGAAGCAGAGCCTGTGTTGACATGGGCACGGTGCCTGCTGTCCCCTCAGGGAATAGCTGCCTGCCTGTCTGTCTGTCCCCTTCCCTGGGCTGGCAGAGGCTCTGGCAGGGGAGATTGTGATGCTGGAGCACCCCAGACCTACAGGGAGCCAAAGTGACCCGTATGGACTCAAAGGGCTGCTGAGGGATGGACTGGGGGGCAATCAAGTTCCCCCAAGCCTGCACCTCACCATGTCCCTGCCTGTCAGCAGCAGGCAGGGACCCTTCCAGGGCTTCCCTGCCCCCATCACCCCCTGGCTGTGGGGCTGACAAGGGCCAGGGTACACAGAGGGGACATGAGGGTACCCAGCTGTCCCTAGGCATGACAACAGACCCCAAAAGCCTCCTCCCCGTGCCCCTTGCCGGGAGCAGGAGAGCCAGCCTGGCTCCTGCGCGGGAATGCTACAGCCGCCAGCGGCGGTGCCTCGGGGCCGCGGCTGCCGCTGGCGCTGCGAGGCGGATAACGGCAGAGGGATAACAGCGGATAACGACGGATAACGGCGGCGGGGAGCCCGAGCAGCCCCCCCGGCGCTCCCGAGAAGCGGCGGGCGGCAGGGCGAGAGTTAAACGCGTGGGGGCCGCCGGGGGGGGGCCTGCCTTTGAGTCACTTCCTCGCAGGGGGAGGGAGGATTTTGGGGCTGCCTCGCCGCCTCGCCAGCCCGGCTCACACCCTGAAGATGAGCCCTGGCCGCTCGCCGCCCCGCCGCCCCGGCAGGGCTCCCCTCGCCGGCCCCCGCTGACCTGTCCCCGCCGGCAGAAGGGATGCGGGTGCTGTGCTAACCCAGCCGCGGGCACGCTCCCGGCCACCCTCGTGTCGCCTGCCCGGAGCCGAAGCGGTCGTCGCGATGACGGAGGTGTTGGTGCAGCCGGAGGGCAGCCCCGGCCCCGGGGCCGAGCAGCAGCCCGAGCGCGGCGTGGAGGAACCCGAGGGGAAGCGACCCCCGAACACGGGCGCCCGGCTCTGGGGCAGGGTGCGCAGCAAACTGCTCCGGCAGAAGGTGCTCCGGGTGCGGGGGGTGGCTGCGGGGGACAGCGCTGGGCTCTGGGATGGCTCCGCCGCGCTCTGCTGTGCGTGGTGCCCGTGGTTTTGTGGGGTGGGGGGCACCGATATGGGGGGGCTGTGTTGTTTGTGTGCAGAGCGGAGTGCTGGGCGGTCTGTGCACGGAGCTGGGCGGCTGTTTGGGTGCTTTGGGAGCTCTTGGATGCAGTTGGCAGCCTGTGATGTGTTTGTTTTCCTCCTTCCCTCTCCCTCTGTGTGCTGGCAGGCTCCGGGAGGCTGAGCTGTTTGCACCGGGGGGTCCTGCAGAGGCAGGGCAGGTAACCCCTGCCCGGTGCTGGAGCTTGCCCGGGAGCCAAGTGATGCTTCTGGGCTGGCTGGGGCCGGGTTCCTGGGGTTCCCAGCACCCAGTGCCTGCATGCCCCCTCTTGCAACCCGTGTCGATCCAGGCTTTCCCAGCTCAGAGCTGTGTCGCAGCCACATCAGCCAGTGCTGCCCGTCTTTGTGGGAACACAGAGTGCAGG
The DNA here is from genome assembly GCA_013390105.1 of Tichodroma muraria. NCBI lineage: Eukaryota > Metazoa > Chordata > Aves > Passeriformes > Sittidae > Tichodroma > Tichodroma muraria. The sequence goes on from WAAG01091121.1 coordinate 189,432, forward strand.
ATTGTGCGACAGAGGTGACAGAGGAGGGGGACAGCACCCTCGCAGGCTATCCCAAAAGCCCCACGGGGGACTCTGGGGTGGAGTACCCGTGCACAGGGAGCTGCTGGCTCGGGGCTGAGCTGTGGCCGCGGGCAGGGGCTGCCTGGGCCCGTGGGGGTTCGGTTTGGCCGCGGCGGGGCCGCGTGTGACGCAGCGGCATTAACCTCGATTCTGTGCCGCCGCCGCTCGCACAGGGGATTAAGGGGCAGCGAGGGCTCTGTGCGGAGGCTGCCCGGTGGCTGTTGCTGGGTCAAAACATGAAGGGGTTTCATTTCCTGTGCCCATTGTGGCTGCTGGCTTCCCTGCCGGCTGCTGCCCGGGAGCCCTGGGGCTGCAGGGCAGGATGTGGCCGCGGCAGGTCTGTGCAGGGTCCTGGGGGGTTGTGGGTGCTGCTGCTGCTCCTCGGGTCACTCTCGAGTCGGGCTGTGCATTACTGCTTTTTGGGGGGGCTGTGCTTTGCCACTGGAAGCGTTTGCTGGTGTGGGGGCAGCTCTGTCCCACGGTGCCGGGGTCTCAGGGACTGTCCTGTGGGGAGGGAGCTGCTGGCATGGAGGTCTGGTGAGGGATCTGCTTGCCAGGGCAGCCACGGGAGGCCAGGCTGGGGAATCTGTGGGTGCCACGCTGATGGGAAGCAACGCTGGCTGTAGCAGCTCCTCTGGGATTCCGCTCCCCAGGGCCCTGGCAGAGATGACCTCGCAGACTGAGTCACCAGTTTGCTCCCAATTGCTTCACCCAAGGCTGACGGTTGGGTGACCTCATGGCCTGAGATGTGAGGAAGGGACATCCTGCCCAGCCTGACAGTCCCTGCCCTGCCACAGCATCCCAGTGTTTGGGGCCCTGGGGAGCCACCATGAGGACTTGGAGCCCTACCAGCTCCTCACCTTGGAGCTCTGGGCACCCAACCCTGCCTGGGTATGCCACAGTGCCACGACCTAGATGTGTCTTGAGGACAGAATTCCAGGATGTGGCCTCATCACCTCAAGTCTGGAGTTGTCCCATGGACAAGACAAGCAGTAGGAAGGGAGGGTCAGCACCAGCAGGACCTCCCCAGAACACACAAAGTGCTGCAGAACTGCCAGGATATTCATTGCCTGTTCCTCCCCAACTCGGGGCCTTGTGCTACAAGCAAACAGCTTCGGATAATTTGGGAATGATGGCACATCCCTGTGGCAGCAAACAGAGGGTGTTTCACCTCACCATGGATGAGAGTGGCACCACAGTGGATGCCGACCTGGGCATGGATTCCACCATGGCTGAGAGTCCCTGAGATGCAGGAGGGAGCAGCCTGGAGACGTGCTGGTGACCTGGCTGAGATGTTTCCCCAGACACACGGCGGTATTTGAAGCTGTCTGATCTTCCAAAGAGGAGCTGACATCTCATCCTGCACAACGCTAGCTCGGAGGCTGTTCCCCAGGGCTCCTAGCCCAGGAGTTCCCCACTGACCTGGGATGTCCCTGCATCCTGCTGGAGCAAGGAAGCTCCCTTCAGAGGAGAAGGAGATGGTGGTGGGAGCTGGGACGGGGTGTTTGCCAGCGCTGTGTGGGCAGGAGCTGCCTCTGGCTCTGTGGGTGGATGCTCCTGTCCATCCTCCCACGCCTGGAGACGAAGCGTTGGACGCGGCTTTGCTTAAACTGAGGAGTGGCAGTGTCGTGTGCTGCTGCAGCTGCACGGGGTGCTGGCCAGGAGGGCTAGAGAGCACTAGAGCCAGGCCACAGGTGGTCCCCTAGGCATGCACAGGGACCTGCCCCAGCTGCAAGGGGGCTCAGGCCCATGGTGCCAGCAGAACTAGCCCAAATTTGGGCCCTGCTGGCTACTGTGGGATGATCGTGCCCATGAAGGGGGAAGGGGCTGCAGGGAAGTGATGTGCTCAGGGTAAGGTCTGCAGCACTGGCAATAGCCAACCTGGCTTTTATTAAAGCTTTCTTCAGAGCTCTGCTAAAGCCCTTCCAGATGTGAGCTGCCAGGGCCATCGGAGCCAGAGGGACCCGAGGGATGAGGAAGGGGAAGGCATGTATGGTGGCTGCAGTTAAAATCTGCATTGCAGAGCAGGGAGGCTCCTGACCTGGCTGGGGGATGAAGGGGCTTCATGGTTACTGCCATGAGTGGGACAGGGATGTGTGGGGAAGAGGGTGGAAGTCCCTGGGACAGTGGCATTGGTCATGGTGACTCCATGGCAGTGCTGCAGGGGATGCAGCGCTGGGGGGGGGAGCACAGAGGAGCTGGAGCAGCAGGACTGGGTTTGGCTGTGGTCTGGCTGCAGTCTCATGATCTCAGTGTCCAGACCTGCTGCCGGGTCCCATGGGAGCCCAGGGCAGCTGCAGCCGTCCTTGTCCTCCTGCTGCTCTCCAGCAGCCGCAGGGCTGGCACGGAGGAAGCAGCGTGGCACTCGCTGGGCTCTTCCGTGTGCTGGGCTGGAGCACCAGGGAGGGCTCCGTGTCAGGAGCCATTCCTGGGCCATGCTGGAGACAGCAGCATTTCTGCCCTTGCTGGGAACCACAGTTTTCCCATGGCTGAGGAGCTGCTCGGGCTCACCGGGCTGGACAAGTGGCAATGCCACTGTGCTTGGTCTGTGCCCAGAGCCAGGGCAGATCGAGCCTGTCCTTGGGATTGTGGTGTCTTGGTGTGCAAGAAGGACATCAGGGACCCCACAGTGGCCCCCCATCGTGACATGCAGTGACTTTATGGGCAGGGGAACAGCAGCTCCACGGCTGGAGCAGCAGCTCTGGACATCTTTACACTTGCCCAGAGCATCTCCTGACCCAGCAGCTGCAGGAAGCTCCTGTGTCCTTGCAGAGTGACCCCGTGTGCCTGGTGCAAGTGTGGCCTGGTGGCTGTGTGTCCCCAGCTCTGGGAGCCCCCACCAGCTCCCATATCCAGTTCCCTTCCCCAAGGGGACATTAGTGCCTGGCTGCCCGCCCCGTGCATTACAGGGATCGATGGGGCCATATCGATACCACCAGCTGGGGACCAAAAAGCCCCAAAAGGCAACTGCACCTGCCTCTGCCCAGCCCTGGGGCCCGGAACCCGTCACGGCACGTGCCAGGGCTTTGGGAACGCCAGCACCTCTCGCCGCACCCGGGCGCCGGGGCAGCGTCACCGAGTCCTCCGCTAGCCCCAAAGCCAGAAATAGCAGAGCCTGTCATTCCCAGGGGTTATAAATAGCCTTGGCTATGGGGAGATGTTGTTTTTCTGCATGGAAAATGCTGCCCTAGTTCTGTTTCATCAATCTGCCGCCAGAAATAGTCTTAATTTCTTGGAAGTTTCTTGCTTCTCGGGTGTGGGTTAAAGCACTGCCTTGCAGGGGCTCTGGGGAGAGGGCAGGACAGGGGAGCTGAGCCTGCCTGGCTTCAGGACATAGCCAGAGGGCCCCTGGAGCCCAAAGGGGAACCTCTCCATCCTTCAGTCATGAGCAGCATGTTGCCCAGGAAAAGCATGTCCTGTGCCCTACACCATCTGCAGATCAGGGGCTTTGGGGGCCACCAGGTTGGGATGACAGCAGGGCTGGCACGAGGCTGTGTCCCCACAGAACTCACGGACCATCTCTCCCCACAGCTGGACCCACAGGCCGTGCAGACAAAAAACTGGCACATGGATGTGATTGAGATGAACGGGGTAAGTGGGGCCGGGGGACCCACAGCCCCTCACTGGGAATGCAGCCCCTTCTTGCCTTCAGGCCAGTCAGGACTCACCCCGTGTCTCCCACAGATCAAAGTGGAGTTCTCCATGAAATTCACAAGCAGGGACATGAGCCTGAAGAGGACCCCGTCCAAAAAGCAGACTGGTGTCTTCGGGGTCAAAATCAGTGTCGTGACAAAGTAAATGCAGGGCTGTGGGGGCTGATCTGCTCTGGTCCCTGTGGGTGTAGGGTTGCACTGTGGCCCCTTGCTCCCACCAACACTGGGAAGCTTGGCCTTTGCTCTCTGCTGGGGACTTTCCTGTTCCCTTTGCCGTTCCCATCCTTCCCTCCTGCATGCCCGTCCTGCCCCTGGCCCGGGGTTTGCAGGGCTGGGCTTGCTGCCACGGGTTCCCCTGGGAATCTTTGCTGACGACTCCGCTTCCCGAGCCAGGCGTGAGCGCTCCAAGGTGCCTTACATCGTGCGCCAGTGCATCGAGGAGGTGGAGAAGAGGGGCATCGAAGAGGTCGGCATCTACAGGATCTCTGGAGTCGCCACTGACATTCAAGCATTGAAAGCTGTCTTTGATGCGAGTGAGTGTCCTGGGGGAGCTTGGTGTTCCAGTGGGAGGGTCCGCAGGGACCGACACCCCCCCCAGCCCTCTGCAAGCCCAGGGTTTGGTTATTGCACTGCACCTGTGCCAGATATGCCACACGAAGGGGCTGGGGGTGAGGAGAGACATAAACACTCAGAGATCCCAGCCCTGTTTGTGCCTCAACGCCTCTGAGCTGCCGCCACTCCTGGCTGGCTCCTGGGAGACACTGAGTCAGGGAAATGTTGCAAATGGATTTGCAGATTGTTGTGTCCTTTTGCCCAGCCAGGCGGGAACCACTCGGCTTTTCCCAGCCTCAGCCTGGCTAATGGGGCTGTGAACCCAGCAGTGCTGTCCCTGCCCTCCAGCTGGCAGCCTGTCTGCATAGCTGGAGTGACACAGAGGGTGGTGACCCGGAGGGGAAGGAGGGCAGGAGGCGTCACATGTGGGTGCTCTCTGGACAGATAACAAGGACATCCTGGTGATGCTGAGTGACATGGACATCAATGCCATCGCTGGCACGCTGAAGCTGTACTTCCGTGAGCTGCCCGAGCCCCTCCTCACTGACAGACTCTACCCCGCCTTCATGGAGGGGATCGGTAAGGGCTCGGGGGAGGGAAGGGGTTGATGCACAAACGTGGGTCTGTTTGGCATTGCTTGCTCTGGGATGGGAGACTCCCAAGAGTCCTTCCCAGCTTGGCCCACTTGGTCCTGGCTGTTTTTGCTGGCTCCAGGCCAGCTCAGGGCTCATGGTGCTGCTCCCCAGTGCTCACACACTGGCTGCTGGGAGGTGTCTGGCTGTGGTGGGTCCTGCTGCTGCACCAGACTCTGTCCTGAGCCCTCTCCCTTTTTGCCTCCAGCCCTCTCGGATCCTGCTGCCAAGGAGAACTGCATGATGCACCTTCTCCGCTCGCTGCCTGACCCCAACCTCATCACCTTCCTCTTCCTGCTGGAGCACTTGAAAAGGTAATGGCCTGGGGCTGCCTGGGATGGGTGGGAGGTGCAGGACGGGTCTGTCTCACTGCTTTGCTGTGGGGATGGGACATGAACAGTTAGAGCTGCTGTTTGATTCCTGTGGTGCCTGCATAGCTGCAGTCTGATTCCAGACTGGAGGCAGATGGTGCTGTGCTGGTGCAGAGCAGGGCAGCAGGCAGGGCCAGCAACAGCAGCTTGGGGCAGGCATGGAGTGGTCCTTTCCCAGCCCATCCAAGAGGGTACAGCTCCAGGTGTGTCCCACCTGCCCCATCTCTCAGGGCAAATTCCCCAGGCTGCAGCTTGTTCAGACCCTTCTTTGATATCAGAGGCTTTCTACTCTCTTCTCTCCTTGGGCCCTGTAGGATCCTGGGGGTATCCTGGAGCTGTTCTGCCCCTCCAGAGCAGCCTCGGGTGTCCCAGGACCACTGGCCACGGAGCCAGCAGGGCCTATGCTGTGCCTGGCCAGTGATCCAGGTCAGCTCTGCAGGGAGCACACGGCCTCTGGAAACATGGAACACTTGGCTGCTGCAGCCAGTGTGCAGCTGGTTGGATGAGCTCTGCAGGGAGCAGCTGGCCTCAGCACAGGATAAGAATCAACTGGGAGCTCTGCAGTGTCCCCCTTAGCAGGAAAACAGTTCTGTGTCCCTTCCCACCCATCCAGTGGTAGCCCCTGCAAAACAAGGTGCAACAATCCCTGTCACCTGTCAGCAGCGGGTGGCCAAGAACCAGGGATAGTCAGCTCTGTGGAAATGTCCCAGAACTGCAGGTGACACCTCATGTCACCTGTCCCAGGGTGAGTGCATCAGTGTGTGGTTTGATGGGCTTTGTCTTGGTCCAAATGAGGTGTATCCAGACCTGGGGACTCAGGGACTAGGGCTCTCTGGGGGCCCAAAACCTATGGAAGGCACAGGGCTGTGGAAGGGCAGCAGAGCAGAACACAGAGCCTGGCCAGAGCTTGGGACTGGGGCTCACGGTTCATGTTACTTCCATCATAAAGAATTTTTTTTTGTTCCTCTGGTTTGGCTAAAACCAAACAGAAAAAATGATTGATGCTGGGGAATGGAGAAGGAAAAATCCATTTCCATCCTGAGAACCGGGCACAGCCAGTTCCCACATCTGCTCCCCTTGGCTGGGGCTCAAGCGAGCAGCCTGTGCCGGGGAGCACAGCTGCCTCCTAACATGGCAATGTTGTGTGTGGTCCTGCTTCCCTGGAGCTGGCAGGGCTCCCGTGGGGCTGTCGGGGCAGGGAGCCTCGAGGGGAGTGGGTGCAGGGGGCACGGGCTGGTGCAGAGCTCCCCGTGCCCTGCAGGCTCGGGAAGGGCGGAGGCCCCGCAGTGCGTAAGTGAGGCCTTGCTTGCTGCCACATCACACCCGGGGCTCCCGGCCAGGCCCGGCGGCTCCAGCGGAGGCCGTGAAGGGGGCAGAGCTCCCTGCCCTGCACCTGGGTTTTCCGAGGGCTGCAAAGGGCAGTGGAAAGCTGGAGGTGCCCCACTGCTGCTGGGAGAAGGGAGAGCAGCCCTCGGCCTCCACATCACCCCATGGCTTCCCCACTCCTGAGCATTGTTAGGGGCTGACACTGCCTCTCTCCCTGTACCCCACAGGGTGGCTGAAAAGGAGCCTATCAACAAAATGTCTCTCCACAATCTGGCCACGGTCTTTGGGCCAACACTGCTGAGACCCTCAGAGGGGGAGAGCAAGGCACACCTCACCTTGGCCTCTGACATCTGGTCCCACGATGTGATGGCCCAGGTAAGAGCTGGGTACTGGAGGGGTTCACCTGCCTGTCTGGGTAGATTTGTTATTTTTTGCTGGATGGGACAAGCTGGGAGGTGGCAGTTCTTCCCCTTTCTGTAGTAACACCCCCCATTTATCTTCTACAGGTCCAGGTCCTTCTCTACTACCTGCAGCATCCTCCCATCTCCTTCACCGAGCTCAAACGCAACACACTTTACTTCTCCACGGACGTGTAGCCTGCAGGCAGAAGGCACCAGCTGCAAACACTCCAGCTCCCTGCTGGGGGACACAGACTGGATCACAGCCCCCAAGGGAGACCAGCCCAGACCCAGGACGGTGCCACCTGCAGCTCCTGTACAATCACGTACCAGTGGCCCGGTCCCACCAGGTGCCAGGCCCTCTCTGTAAAGTAGTCGTGTCTTATGTCCCTTCTTGTGTTCAAGGATTGTTTTTATGTATATTTGCTCAACGGAAGAGGTAGTGACTGACAAGGGCTGTGGACAGAGGCTTCCCTTTGGCTAGTTTTCTCCTGGACTCCTTTCTGCCCGCTCACTCCTACCAGGCACCCCTCACCTGAAGCCTGCAGTGCCCCACGAGTGCCTGTTTGCTGCCCAGCTCCCTGCCCACGCCTGCATGTGCAGCACCTGCTCGCTCCGAGGCCAGGAGCTCACGGGCCTCCCTCCCCGGTGACGACCAGCTCTGCTTTGGCTTCGCTGCCTGCGCAAACGTTGGACCCTGTGCCTGGACCCTGCTCCGGCCCGAGCAATCCTGCGACCACAAGAGCAGAGCAGAGTGCTGCTCCCTCCCTGCCACGGCTCTTCTGGGTGTTTTCAGGCCAGTCCCCTCTCCAGCCCCAGCCCTGTGCTTTGCCTATGTGTGTGTGGCGTGGCGGTTCCTCCCCTCGCTGGATTTTGCCTCTGAGTAGCGTTATGGGGTAACCCCTCACACGAGGCTGGAGCCAGAGGTGCTGTGCTGGTCTTGATCCACAGCAGGCTGAAGGGATGGGCAGCCAGGCAGGTTTGCTTTCTGCACCATGGGCTGACCCCATGTCTGCTCTGGCACTGATGTGGTCCCAAATTTCCCGAATTTGGAAATTTGGTGGGCAACAGGGTACCTGCTGTACAGTTGGAGCTCTGCCATAGCGAGGCACTCGCCCCTGCCAGCCCAGCACTGCCATGAGCACTGCACTCACCCTGTGGCACAGCCTGGCGGGGCACCAGCATTCCTGCCATGGCCATGGGGACAAGGAGATTTTTTTCCCTCTCCTTGTTCTTCCCTGCTGCACTGGGCAAATGGCAGCACATGGCCCTGCCTCAGTGGCAGCCTGGCTGCCAGAGGCAAGTGCCTCTGGATGGTCACCCAGCCTGGGAACCAGCACAGAAGGATGGGAGGAGGAAAGCCTTCATGGCCCTCGTGACTGAAGGCAGAAGTGCTTTGTTCTTTCTCCCAAAGTGGTTGCTGCTGGATTAGGTGTGCCCAGCTAGCTCAGGTCTGTTTGTTAGTGGCTCCAGTTCTTGACCCCTCCCAAGCTGACGGCTGGAGCGGTCACACCATGTCCCAAGGCAGGACAGGCTGCTCCTGGGACATCCCCCACTCTCCCACATAGGTGTTGGCACCTGTTGGGACACGAAACCTTTCGCTCTGTGAGCTGAGTCCGTGTTCTTGTGGGAAGAGCCCCCCCACCTCCCCGACTGCGTTGGTCCTGTGCTCTCCTGTGCCAAATGGAGATGGATGAGAAGTGACCGAGCGCGTTCCTCACAGCGGCGTTGCCTTTACCCTCCCAACTAACGGACTGCTCCAGGTAGAGCCCAGCCACCGATGCACCAGGTATGTCCTCAGCCACCTCCCTGGGGAAGGCAGAACCTGCCAGCCCTGCACCAGCAAAGCAACCAAGGAGGGGAGGTCTCAGTCCCCCTCCAAAGGGCTCACACTCCAGACCCTGCTCCTCTTGACTACCAGCTAAACAGAAGGGAAACAGCACTGCAGAAAATAACCAGGTATCTGTCTTGGCCCTGGACCCAGTGAGGAGGCCGAGCTTTAGATCTAACTGCACAACGGATCCCTGTGTGTGTCTGATTTGTTACATGTGTCCAAGTCTCTGTCCATGATACTGTCATTCCAGATGGAGACTCTGTACAGCCAAATCTCCCCCCCATGACAGTGGCTGGAGGCCCAGTCCCCACAGCCCAGCACAGTGGGCTGTGGCTCTCCCCATGACTGGCTTTTGCTTGTCCCTACAGGAAGGAAAAGAGGGGGGTGGACTATTGCAGCTACAGGTAGAATAGAACTGTTAATTAATATTTGACTTTCAAAAACTGTTAAGGATATATTTTTGTTTGTGTTCTGTTTCAGTTTCTGTAGATTATAAACTTTAAATGGCTGTAAAACCTCGTGAGGAGAAAAAAAATGTTAATAAAAATGCAAAGCCCCGATATTTGCACAAAAGAAGCCCTGTGGTGTTGCTGTTTGCACTAACTGATCACCTTGGCATCACAGCTTCTTCTTTCTGTCATGGAATTCTTGCTAGTTGTGCTTCAAGCCAGTGGTATAAGCACAGGCATTGTGCCAGGCAATCTTTGAAGAGACTTCTTATGGTTTGGGCTACATCCTTGCATTTTGGAGGAAAAAAACCTGGACTGTCTGGAGCCAGCCTGTTTAATCAGCCTAGAATTACTCAAGCTTAAAATTCAGCTGACTTGCACAGCTTCTGGCCTGAGGATACTGAACAGGCACAGCAAGGGACATCAGGAGATCTGGAAACCTCATCTGATAGATCACATGGTGCTGTCTACCCACTTCTTTCCATGTGGGAATGGGAGCCAGTGTGCCTCCAAACTGACCACTGACCATGGTATCAGCCAAAACACACTGCTAGCATTGCTCTTCCAGGTCAACAAGGGTTGTCACTGTTCTGGGATCTCAAACTGTGGATGCAAAGGAGGGGAAATGGGTAGGAGAAGCCCTATTAGTTGTGTGCACTGCATCTGAAATGCCACTGCCTCAAAAAGATCAGAGGGAGTGTTTGCCTTTATGGAGTGGCTCAGTGAAGGTTAAAAATGACCCTCTGAGGTCTGAGAACAGAGCTTGGTCAGAAGAGCAGGAGGGCAGATAGAACACCAACCAAAGAGGCAGCAGTTCCTTGAGCTAACAAACAGATGTTTTGATTTCAGCACCAATGCTGGGCAGAAATAACACTTCACTTCCCCTTGTGTAACACTGGGGCACTTGGAGGTGGCACAGGGACATGATGGGAAGCAGGCTGTGTGCTGAGTGAGTGCCCAGTTATCTGTCAAACACTGGTTTATTCTCACAACTCTGCTTTCTAAATCTCACTATCAAACTGCTGGAACTAATGGGGTGAGCCTGGAGCAGTTAAAGCAGTAGCAAGATTGTACTCCCACAGTGAGGTTAAATCAGGCTAGCCAATTGGCTACAGAGAATTATACTTCAGCAACAACCTCTTTTTTTCCCTTAAACCGTTTTGTTCATCTGCCAGTAACCACACAGCTCTAAGGCTAAGGATTCCTTTCTGCTTTTCCCTTTAAAACATGGTAAAGAAATCTGGCGCTCATCTCTGTACTTGAAATAAGACAAGTTGTACAGATGGTGGTTTGTCTTCGGATGGTATTTTAGGAAAAGCCTGGAACAAACTTATTTCTCCACAGGATCTTACCTCTCCCCAGCAGAGTAGCAAGCTGCAAACTGGTGACTGTTAAAACACTTGCAGCACCTTCAAATATGTGGAAACCTAAATCGGTGCATTCCTCTTCGAAGATTGTCCTCCTGCTTTCTTTCGATGCTAGCAACAGACTTAATCAAAATCAGCCCCAAAGGATCGAAAGAGCTCAGAGTCCAGGCATGTTTCCTGGAAACTGACAGTCAGCTGATCTGTCCTGGACATGCTGCTCTGTGCCTGGCTCCATCCTCCCATGCTCCCGCAAGCCTGCCTGGAGCAGCTCGCCAGGGCTCGCAGCCAGGTTGCTGTTAGTCATTCAGAAAGTGGCCAGTGCCGCCCTGCTCGCACTGGCCAGGACTCCAGAGGCAGTGGAAAGGTAAGCCTGATGGTTGTGCCGTGATGCAGGCTCTCAGCAGCAGCACTGGAACAGGGGGTGTTGCTCCCGAGGGACCCGCTGTTAGCGGAGGTAGTAATCGACTGCAGCGGAGAAAGCGGCGAATCCTCCGCAGCCGATCACCCCGGCCTTCAACCCAGCTGCAAGGCAAGGGTGGGAAACCGTGAGACAAAGCAGGAAAAACATTCTTCTTCCCGGTAACTTGTGCTGGCTCAAAGAGCTCACATGGGCAGGAACCTGGCAGTGCCCTCTCAGGGGACACTGGCACTGCTGCTGCCTGATGTACAACCCCTTGGGGCCAGCGGGATTTGCTCTCTGGGTGCTGTGTCCTCAGGCTCACCCAGGGGACAGCAGAGAACCCTCCAGTGGCCACTGCTGATATTACTGTGCTCTCATCTGAGCCCTGCAAGTGGCTTGGTGGGACTAGGGAGGGATAGGAAGAGCAGCCACTGCTCTGGCAGCTCTAAGAGGATTAGGTCGAGGACAGACACAACTTAACAAGCTCAATTAGAAGCGCTTTCAAAAGCTTTCTTTTCATTTATGCTCCATAAAACAGGACAGGTTTTTTTCTTAGAGTCAGAGAAGTTTGATATTTCTGATGAGCAAAGCAGCTCTCTTCTACTTGGGGATTTTCCCAGATGTTACCACTAAAGGAAGGTCCCCACTAGTGCTGCTGGACTACAACCCCAGTGCTCCTTCTCGTTCACATGTAAGTAAAATTGTTTGAATTGATATATGAGAAAGGAGAAAATCATTTTACACGTGGTACAAAAGAAGAAAGTAGAGTTCTTTAGTTCTAATTTCAAAGGAGAGTAGCAGAGAGAGTGAAATGGTAGATGTGTAGAGCTCAGTTAACACAAGAGCTTCTGAGCCGCTCTGTATGCATTTCTGGCTCTCTCCCATGACACCAAAGAAGAGTGTGGACAGCCACCACTATCTCCTGAATTTTCTTTCAAGTGAATTTTGTTGATTTTCCTCTATGACCAACCCCCTTTCTTATCCACACTCTCTCTTGGAGCTGGCAGTTCTGCCAGTCCGGAGCACACTCACGCTGGCTTCACCCCTTGCAAAGAGGTTTGTAGTGTGTGTGTTGCACTAAGAACATCGTGTGCTGCGTAACCAAATTCAATCTTATCACAGTTATCACAGAAACAGCTCCCAGCAGGCACCACCAACCTCTGAAGCCGATGGCTCCTCCTGTGATGCAGCCACTGATAACGCTGTTCTTCCAGTCTGACTTCCCACGATACTGTGGAATTAGAAATCAGAGTCAACAAGCAAATATGGAATAAACACTCAGTATCTGTGCTAACAGCAAGAAAGATTGAACGACCTTCCATCCCCTTCTCAGCTGAGGGTGTTCTTCCCTCTGCTCTCAGCAGATGGCCCTGCACTCCCAAACTTGCAGGGCCAGGAAGGGAAGAAGGAGCAGGTAACTGGGAGAGGTAAGACAAATCCATATGGTGCAATGCAGTGCTGGGGGAAGGATCCTCAGGTGAGCCAGCACAGCCCCGAGTCTAAAAGTGCAATAACTACATGAGAGCAGCCCTGAGCCTGGCCATGCAAAGCTTGTCCTTGGCACAGGTGAGAGTCACAGCACTTGCTGACAAAGATGGACTATTTCCATAGCCAGGACACGCTGGATTTTCACCAGGTCAGAGATCTCTTTGTTCTACTATATTGTGCAAGCAGATACACTTTTCTTCTAGATGAGTTAAGAAGTAATTGTGCCTTTCAATTAAAAGGCAGGACTCAAATTCATAACAGGGTAATTTTCCTTTTTAAAAAAGCAGATGATAGATTTACCACTGAGCTGTACAAGGTCATTTCTGGCTGTAGAGACCAGATGAAAACCGGCCTGTTACTCAAGAATATTCATCAAACAATCCCTTTCTGCATATGGAATTTTTAGACACTCAAATTACCATGTTGCAACTCACAGTTGTAAAATGTCACAGTTTGACATTTTACACAAGCACTTGTAGCTAGGATTTTAAAAAATAACTCCTGTGCTTGCCAATACATTCAGGCCTTAAACTGAAAAGGACTCTGCTATTGCAAAAGAGTTCTTCATTCTGTCAGAGAACAGCTCTGAAGAGAGATCAAAGCTGAAAAGCTTTGCTGGCCAAGAAAGAACAAAGCAACCTATTCCACTGCCCTATTGCAAAGAGGATATATGTACTTATCTGGATCTAGGAAAATATCTTTAAAGAGTACCAGAATACATTTCTTAATGGTTGAGAGGCTTTTACTCACAGATTCTACCATGCATTCCGTGCAGGAGAACATGGCACCCACGATGGCGAAGTTCTTGGCGTAGGAGATGCCTCGCTGCCCCATGTCCTTGAGCACCTCTTTGGCCGTGGGCGTGCGATAGGGATCCTTGGGATCAAACCCCACGTTGGTGTCAATGCCAGCTGTGAAGATACCAAACGCACCTCCCAGAACAAATCCTGTAAAAGATAAAACAGAATGAAATGAACGTGGCTGGGTTGGAGCAGCACATTCCCTGCAGGCAATGAAGCGGCTCTGCTTCCGCTGGCTGTGAGAGGAGCAGGAATCCCTTGGTTCTATGGACACTTGTGAGAGCCTGTGCTGTGCTGAGGAAAGGCCACGAGCACCTGTGCCTCTCCAAGGAAGGCAGACAGAGATCCCCCCCTGGGACACGTGACAGGCACTGGAGGACGCTTAGGAGGAAAATCAAACACGCGGGCTGCAGCCTCTTCTCCGCCCGCCCCTGTCCGCACGCCACTGGGACCCCCGAACCACCCCGCAGCCGCCTGCCCCGTCCTTGCAGCCGCCGCACCTCCCACGCAAGCCAGCGCCGCCTTGAAGGGACAGCTCTCCATGCCCCGCTCCACCATCTTCTGCTCCTCGCTCTTGGGCGGGCAGGGGATCCCGCCGAGGGCGGCGGGGTCCCAGACGCGGGGCTGCCGTTTGTCGCCCACGAGGTGCTGCAGCAGGAGGCTGTACTGCAGCGGCGGCGGCGGCGGCTCTCCCGGGCCTGAGGGCGTCGGGCCCGCCATGATGGGCTTGCACACCCACGGGGGCTCGGGGGCGCGGCCGGGGCCGCTCGANGGGCGCTCGGCGCCGCGTCCGGGCCCGCTCGAGCCGCCGTCGCGGGGGCGCACGGGAGTTGTAGTTCCGCAGCGTAGAGAAGCCGGCCGCGCACCGCCGCGCTTCGACTACACCTCCCAGTCTGCCCCGCGCCGACGCCGCCGGGGGGAACTACCACTCCCGGCATGTTCCGCGGCGCGCCGCGGGGATTGGCCGTCCCGGGCAGCCAGGGGACTACATTACCCGGCGTGCCAGCGCGCAGCCCCCTGGCGGCCGGCGCGGCCGGTGCAGGTGAGGTGAGGGCTCCGGCTGCGGAGCATCCCCGAGCGCGGCGGCGGCGGCGGCGGCTGCAGGTGAGCGCGGGGATGTGCGGGCAGCGCGGGGGGCCCGGCTGGGCTGGGCAGAACCGGCAGCCTCGCGCCGGGCATCCCCGTGCCAGGGGAGCGCTGAGGTGCCGCAGTGCGGGACCCAGTCCCTGTGCCCTGGCTGAGGTGCGGGGAGGGGGTGAGGTGGGGTCGCGGTGTGGCTGCCGTGTCCCCGCGTCCTCCCCGCGGCTGACTCCGGCTCCGCGCCTGTGTCTGAGGGCAACAGGTCCCGCACGGGGCGGGCGGGCGGGCGCTGCCCGTGCCTGCACCGTCCTGCCGGAGCCGAGCCGGGGCTCTGAGGGCAGCCGGGCTCCCGCAGCTCCGGCGGGGCTGAGCGGCCCAAGGTGTACCTGAGCCTGGCAAAGGTGTCCCCGCTGTGCCACGGGCACGCCGGAGCGCCGGGACATCCCCGGCTGCTCCCTGGGGACAGCTCGGTCTCCTCTGGCGTAGGGCAGCAGTGTTACTTCAGGACATGTGTAGCTCGAAAGGGCTCTGAAAATATCCACAATATTCCGTCACAAAATGCGAACTTGGTTGGTGTCAAATCGTGCACAAACCTTAGCTCTGGGGAGCTTGTTCTGTTTGGTGATAAGGTGAGAAATGTTGCTTTTCCTTTTAGTAAACAAGGTGCAGTGAGCATTTAAAAATCCGTGTTCCTTGCATGTGTTGCTTTTTTCTTCACCTGTTTTAGTTTCTTGTTCTTGTGGACTAGAACCAGTTTTCATCTTCACAAGTGACAGTAGGTGTGCCTTAAAAATATCTTTCTTCTTATTTGATGTTTTTCTATTTTAATTTTTAAAAAGGTTTTAAAATCTATGAGAAATAGTTGACTTGGTTTCAATAGGATGCACGGAATTATTGTATTTCAATAACTAAAAATTACCTTAAAAATTAAGTAAATGATGCCTTGGTATGAAATTTTCCTGATATCCTGAAACACTACTTTTTAGAGGCCCCAAAGTAATACATTTTCTTTTCTATTTTGGTCCCTTTTCCTCTGTCCTGCTTATGTCTTAGTGTAGGTAGGTTCAAATAACTATTTAAATGGATGGTTTTATCACTTCAAATACTTCATTAGACGAAGTTCAACAACTTTCCTCTAAATCCCACTGCCCTCTACTGGCTGCACCTGCAGGGCTGCTATTTCTTTTTTTTTTTTTNCTTCTGCCTGGCTGGTGTTTTTTTTTTTTTTTTTTTTTTTTTTTTTTTTGTCCTTGGGGTTTTTAATTTTTGGGGAGGATGTTATATTTTCCCCTCTTTTTTTTTAAGGTCAAAACCTGTGGAAAAAGCACGTGGTTAAAATCTACTACAGCAGGATATTTATAAGGTAAGGGAGGTTGCTGGCAGGACGATCTCCCTAAGGAACCCTTAACTTAAGATTTTCAATCTTCTTGATCCAAAATAACCTTGCTGGGCTGATCTCGAAGTCACACAGCAAAGCCTAATTTCCAAAGGCCTAAAGGGGAAAAAACATATATGTTGGATTGGGAATTTCAGCACTGCGAGTTTATATGTGGTTGAAATATTGCTTTGACTTTCTTTCCCCTTTCCCTGAGGTTAGGAGAAAATGCTGGGTTACTATTTGTTTGTAAATAAAATATTTAAGCAAGAAGTTTGCAAATATGATTCTATAAAATGTACTTATTTATGGTATTTATATGTAGTTAGATGTTATTCCCTCCCCCCTTAGATATTTAATAGTTCTCTTCCCATTCACGTTGTTCCATGTTGTACATACAAACAAATTCTGCTGCCTGAGTATTTGAATAATCTCATCTGCCTGAACAGATTTTTCATGTGGGTGAAATCAGATGGAGGATTAAGGATTTGAGAGGGAATAGGAGAATTCAACACATCTTTGATAAACAAGTAGTTGAAATGAAACTTTCCTTTTTTCCAAGCCTGTGAACCTTCACCACTGCAGAGTGTGCAGCTGATGCATCCGACCCTCTTCCTTCTCCCCGTCCCTGAAGCCACTCTTTTATCCTGGAGCTGTTCGATCCAGTGCAAGAGCTCAGGTTATTTTTAACCTTGCCTAGTCCCACGAAATGAAACATTTTGAATTCGGGTGAGTGTGCCGGCAGCAGCGGGCACAGATGATCCCGAGCTTTTGTGCTGCTCCAAGGAGCTCGGTGTCTCTTTCAGCAGAGGGCAGCACATGGGGACACTGAATAATTGCGTTTGGCTTGACCTTTACAGTGACTCAGTGACTCCCACACTTCAGTATTCTCCAGACAGGGTAAATCTTGGAAATAATGAGGGGTTTGTCAGAAATCCTGGTTTTGCATATGTCTTGGTTGTAGAGTTCCCAGGCTTTGAGTAGACTCTAACAGTGCTATTAGAAAATTAAAATAAATTTTCACAGACCTCAACTTTTATTTTGTCAAACTGCCATTTCCAGAGTATTTTCTGAAATTATTCAGCTGGGCAAGAAGTGACTAAAGGTGGAAGTCAACAAGAATTAGATCAAGTCCCTTCTTTTTCACTCATTCCTACCTGTGGGCACCTTTTTTTTTCCTTATCAGAACTGTCATGATGTAGGGGTGAATGTGAAGAAGAGGAGATAAATTAATGGATATTTTAATGAAAAAAAGAAAAGCTTTTAATCACCACAAGCAGAAGAAAGTGGGGCTGCTTTGCAGGTGGTCACACTGCTGATCTCACCTGTTGTGTACAAAGGGGTTTCCAGTGGCTGCACAAGGGAAGGTGCTGGGACCTGCTGGGCTTCGTTTCCACCCTATGGTATTCTCATCTATACATTAAATTCAGCCCTTTCCTACTTCTCATTGACCTTGTGAATGTAGTGTTTTGTCTTTTTTTCTTTAAAAGACTTTAGGTTCGAAAGTGTACTGGGGAAGTGAAGTGCTTTGTGAAATAGATCTGATTTCAGTGAAGCAAGGCTGCTTCATCTTCTGTACTTTCCTTGGCTTTTGAGTTTAACTAATGTATTTGTTTGAGAGTGCAGGTTTTTTTTCTTCTAAAGTAGCTTTCAGTGTTGGAGAATGCTGTGTCACTACCATGGCAAACAGCTAAAGTACTAAGAAAAAGGCTGGATTATAGGTAGGTGGCAGGTATATTGAAGTTAAAACTCAAAAGGTATCCTGACTCACTGGTTTTACAATTATTTTTTTGCTTTAGGTCAATATGAGATGGACTGCAGAGAGAGATTTTGGACTAAAATCTCCTTTTAGGATCAGCAGACTTGTTCCTTGTGACTGTGCTCTGTAACTCAGAGAGAAGGAACAGGATGTGGCTTTTCAAGATGACTGTTTGATCCTGTCTGCTCTCCCTAATGTTTTAGATCTCAAAGTCTGCACCCCTTTTGAAAGTAAGGTGGTTTCTTTGTGTTTGTTCCACTTCAGCAAGGTAGTCCTTCTCTTCTTCACAGTTTGCCCAGTATTACATGTATTTTTGTTTTCACCTATGAAATTTGAAACACACTTGTGTAGTCTAAAAAAAGTTTCAGGCATCATCATCTCCCAGGGCTTTCAGCTGTTGCTATAGAAGCCTAAATTCTCTTTGAGAGACCTTTCCAATAGAAAGAAGTTGATACTGCAGGAAAGTTGTCATGGAAATATGCAGCAAAAAGAGAAAGGAAATCTCAGTTTGATGACTGGTACAGAGGCTTAGCCAGCCTGGTGAAGTGGCTCCCTATCTGGAGATCTGCTTCTGCAGTTTCTCTTGGCTGTGTTCCAGTGGATTGGAAAGCTGTGGACTTGAACCTAAATAAATAAATAAATTATTTAGCATTTACATAACCAAACATACCTCTTCAACTCGGAGAGCTTTATCCAGATTTGTGTTTCCAGGTGATGGCAGACCGGGAGATTCCCAGCAGCCTGGCTCTAATGGAGGATGGAGCTGTGGCACAGCTATTTCTTACATTTCTGGCAATGACCACTCTAAAAGGATTTATTGAAGTACCACGATTGAAATGAGGCTTTCAGAACCAATTTTTAAATGACAAACTAAAAATAATTTATTCTGCAGGATTCAGTGCCATTCCAGATTTGAACAGAGCCCTTTGTGTCCAGCTAGATGCTGGGATAAGCAGATCCCTCCCCATAAATTTCTTATACCATCACCAAGCCTGGTTAGCTCCCTGGTTTCAAGCTTTTTGTGCTTCTCTTACTAAAGCCTCCTGATATCTAATAAATGTGATTATGAGTGAGCTGCCTTTAAATATCTATTACCAGAGTCACCATGGTAACTGCTGTAAGAGTTTCTTGCTGGTAAAAGGTTTCCAGCTTCCTGAGATACAGCAGGGCAAAATGCTTAGGCTGTTGTTTTCACGGTTTGAATGAGATCAAAGAGGGCAAAATAATATATTCCTGATTTTTTTATAGCAGTGGAACTGAAAGGAATAAGATTTATTCTGGAGCCTGTCCTCAGATCAGGGTATGGAGGACAGTTCCACAGGCAGGGACAGCCCAGGCTTTCCTTGGACAGCAGGCTCATGCAGGAATGGGCAGATGTCACTCCCTCTGGCTGAGCCAACACTTGGCCTTTCTTTCAATTCTGTCAGCAAGTGAACTAATTAACCCTAATGAAGGATGCAGACTTGTGATATTCCACCTGCCACAGGAGCAGGCAGAGTTGCTGAGTGATTCAGTGTGGAGTAGAAGGAATTGAACTGGCTTGTGTGTTCTCAAACTGCTCCGTTTTCCTCTCGGCCTTCAGCTGCTGTGTACCAGGGCGGTGGTGTTAGCTGGCCAATATTCAGAGTGACTTTCTTTTTCCAAATCTTTCTTTTCCCTTCTCTCACATCTGCTTTCTATCCTGAGTTCCTGTTGTGTGGCCAATCCATCCTTTGCTCTGTAATGACAGTTGTTTCTATGGGCTTCCACGTGACAGTCGCTAATGTCCCTCATCCAGACTGCCACCTCAGGGGGTTGTTTTGCTTTCATTTATTTATTTACTTATGGTAAACAGGTCACAAACTCCATAGGGCACTTCTTCCTTTTCATGCAATCTGTTCTCTTGCTTCATTGCCCTCCTACTTTAATATCTGCTGGAGATTTTAAATTATCCCTTGCTTTTATAGAAACACGGAAAACTGAGCACCTATTCCTGCTGCTTTCCCACTTCGTTGCCTGCGCCTCCTGCTTCTGGCATTTAGGTCTTTCGATAAGAGAGGCTTCTGCCCTGGTCATGAGGTTTTTGGTGTGGCTGTGCTGCACGAGAAAATGAGACCTTGAGGATTCATCCACTTTGGGGGGGGGGGGNAGCAGAGCCAGCACGAGTGGCACTGAGCACATTTGATGGGATGATTGTGCCTGCAGGATGAGCTCATGCTGGTGAAGTGTTGATATTTGTCCTTACCTGCCTCGTAGGCAATGTGAGCCACGTGCCAAGATCTTTTTTTGCAGAGCTGAAGGATGCTTCTAATTCATTTTAGTTATAAGGTTTGTTGAGTGCCAGATTTGGACCGAGGGTTTAGAATTTGAAGTGATTATGATCACCGACCAAGAGATCCAAGGAAATAATTTCATAAGGAGTCTTGAAAGCAGAACCTGGGTCTCAGAATGGAATTTACCTGCATTATAGCACTACTTGTTTCTTAATGGTTTTCTGTAGCATTGTGGTTAATGCTGCGAGGGTCTCAGTGTTTGGGCACTTCAAATTTCAGCTGCATGGTTCAATTTCTCAAGCCTGCTAAGCTGATTTAAAAGTTTAAGCAGCAGCAAACATGTTTGTTTGTACAAGCTGTCTAGAAGAAAGGAATTGTTGAACTTTAATTTAGATTCTCACTTTTTTCTGGATTTGATTACATCATCAAAGCTAAATTTCTATGCTGAATTTCTGGGTGTCTCCATATAACTGCATGTCTGTCAAAACTGCTGGTTTATATGGGAGTTAAAATCGATGAACACTGTAGACCCTTCCTAATTTGTGCTATTTATCCAGTAATTTAGGTGCTTTCGTTTCCTGACCTGTAAAATAGATGAGTTATTAAGATACTGCAATGATCAGCTGTGATCAAGTGTCTGTAAAAGATGCAAAAGAGGAAACACGAGGTGGGAACTCCACGGCATTGCTGTGTGGGGAACCAAATCTTGCCAAGAGCCTTTTTTCTGCAATCCTGATCTGCATTAGAGGGCTTGTTCCTCTCCTGGGGCTTGAACTGCTCGTGCCTCCTGAGCTCCCTCTGTGCATTTGTCCCGCTTTGGTTCCTGCTGGGCTCCCCGCGATGCCCCCCGTGGGTCCGGGGCGATCCCACGGCTCCGCTCCCGTTCCGGCTGTGGGCACTTCCAGCGTGAATCCCTCGGAAACAAAGCCGATACCTCAGGTCTCTCATTTGCATCCCCCTTGAAACGCACCGAGAAGTTCCAAGCAGTGGGACATCGCTCCAGAATCCCCTCGGGGTTTTTAATTCCAAGGCAGCTCCCAGCTCTCATCTTCTCCAGCGCTTCACTATGCAGCTCTGCACAGTCAGTGATTTGATGGAATGTTTTTCTGTTCCGGGCTCCTTGGAGTTTCTAACCTGTTGGAATTCCTCTCCCGTTAGGTGATAAAATGCCAGCTTTTCCAGCGTGGGATCCCTCTGGGACAATAAATAAAGGGAGCAAGTAGGGTTGTGCAGGATTTTGCCTGGGTAGGTAGTAAAAACTTGCTGTGCTACTTGAATATGGTAATTGTCTATGAATTGTTAATGAGTGCCACATTATAACCTATATAGCAGAAAACTGACAGCGAGGAATAGCAAAATAGGAAGTTACTCCCTTTCTTTTAAGTCTTTCTTGCTCTTAATCATTGAAATAGAAAAAAATCAGTTAGTAAAAAAGAACAGTATAAGGCTTATAGTCCTCTTTCAGGGAAGAGCACTCAGTATTGCCTTTTTTGCATGTTTAGATTTATCCATGTTTTGAATAACAGAGTGACTGCAGGAAAGCTGTCCTTGGTTGTTGATGATGCCTAAGGAAGTAGAGACACTTGAAAACTGCAAAGAATAATAAACTTTGCATAAATGTGTGCAAAAGTGATCAGTGATTTTTATTTTAAGTATATGAAATATGATGAGTGTTTCTTTGCTACATAGATTTCCTTTCTCATTTTGTCTTTTTCTGTGGGTTGACTTTTTTTTTGGTAGATAAATGTGTGTTAACTCTCGAGTGTTCTACTCGGAAATGACAGAAATACTGAAAAATGCTGGCACATCTTACAGACTTACTTTTGAAACAGGCAGTTTCCTAATTCTATTTTTGACTGACTCAGTGGCTGTTCCCTTGGAAATTCTCAGATTGTTGTCTGGTCTTCTGAAATTTTGGCAATAGGCACCAGAGGAAGCTGTTTTTCTTGTCTTCTGTAGCACTCCATGTCCCATAAAACATTATCTGCCTTTTTCCATCCCAATTTAGTTTTTCTGGTCTCTTCCAGCAACAAGTGTTTTGTCCACTTGCAGGTCAAAGCTGGTAGCCACGGGCTGAGCCCCTCAGGTATTGAGTAGGAACACGAAACTGTGAGTAGTCTCTTTAGAACAGGGAGGGAAAAATAAATCCCAGTTCTCCAAGCCAGCTCACACAGCTTGCTTGTGCTGGTGGAGCCTTTTTGGCAGCAGTTGCGGGAGTTCCATCCGCCCATTTGATCAGCAGCATCTTGTTGACTGAGCAGCAGTTGTTTTTGTCAAAATGGAAAGTGGTGCCCCATGATTCACTCTACGAACGTCCACAGCAGCGTGAACTTCCTGACATCTGCACTGCAACTGAGAAAATAAAGGAGTTTGGATCAGTTATGTCCAAAAGGGAAGAAAGCACAGACTAAATGCTGTCCCAAAGCCATGGCCTGACTCCACTAATACCCACTGTTTGATGCAGGCTTGCCTTTGTAATTGCTTTTGGTTTTCTAACTCCAGACAGCAATGTCCCAAGCCTTATAGCTGAATTAGAGACTTGCTTTAAAAAGACATCATTATTGACATAATAGCCTTGTTTATGGAATTTCTCTCCTTTGTAATTAAGATTGTTTCATGCACAAAAGCAGTTAAATATGGCATAAATATCTGTAAATGCAAGGATATTTTAAACTTTGTTCCTTGTGTGAGCCTTTTTTCCACACCATGCATTTGCTTCTCAAATGAGCTGTGCCACTCAAAATTCTGCCCTTTGCCCATTTCATTAAGTTCTCATCCATACTTGTTCTTGTGGAATTGTACCATTAATGCAGTTTGCAGCATAAAGCCTCAAAATTCCTCAAATGCCGTGTTTTAAAGGTGCGTTAATGGTGAGGTTTGATCTTATTCTCTCATACCTTGTAGGGAAGTTGTGGGAGCAAGTGCATTGAGCAGAATGCAGGCAATATGTTCACTGTTATTTTGTCTGTCAACCGATTTTACCAGCTGGGTGAGAACCTGGCAGATACTTGAAAAAAGTTTATATTGCTACTTGAAATTGTTTTCTCACCCTGGCTGTGTGAAAGTAATTATGGTTAAGGCCCTGGCTTTCTTTGAGCCTGGCCAACTCATTTTAGCTGTTTGTTTCTGGGCTGTTTTTTCATTAAACAGAAAGGCTATTTATCAATTCAGAAAGTTTTATGCTGAATAATTCTTTGGTCTAAGCAAAGAGATCAGGTAATTATAGACATAAGGGCTACTAGAAAACCTCTAAATAAGCAAATATACTGTCTGGTCTTGTTGGGTTTGGGGAAATTCTCCACCACTATTCCAGGCTGTCTCCCCAGGCTGAAGTACGTAAATGTTGTGACTGTCTCCTAACAGCCAAGCATTTCATTTTTAGGTTTCGGTCAAGTTATATTTATCAAATGTATCCCAAAGATATTTGAGAGTGCAGTACAGAAGCTCATCTTGCCTCCCCACTCCCTCATCTCAGTTCTTTATTTCTCTTGGCTGGAGGACAGGAAAACCTATCAAGCTGCCAACATTGCTATCCCTCTGAGCCCAAACAAACTCACCAGCAATGGCGGAGGGGCAGAGCGCTGCACTCCAGAAAGGGTTTGGTTTCTTCAGCCAAAGAAGCTTCTCAGCAAGGTGTCTGTGCCTGATGTCCCTCTCATTTGTGAGCTTAGGGTCCAGGTACCTGCAGCTGTTTGCCCTGAGCTGGTGTTTTTGAGCTGCATCTGTTCAGTTGTGAAGGTGGTCCCTGATCGGAGCAGAGGGGTGAGCTGCAGACCTTCCCCTGGGTCCCCAAGTGACCTCATTGCCTATGCCTGCATCATGTGTGGGCTCACTTCCTCAGGGAGGAGCAGCACTGCATTCAGATCAAGTATCTACAGGAACTTCCTCCTTATCTGAGTGCAAATAATCTCAAGAACTCTGAATGTTGTGTAAAAATACAGAACGGGCAAGTTCTGCCCATGGTCACACAGCCTGACCTTGCATATTGAAGAAACTGTCAAAATGGGCTGGAGAGAGGGATTAGTACATTGTGGATGTTGGCAAAGTTGGACTAGCACCTGACTGAATTTAGGGACTTAGAACTAATAACATCTGCTTGAGACCTGCCAGACACAGAGCTTTGTCCTGTGATAAATAAGTCATGGTGTGCTCTTTTGTCTTGTTCTGGCATTTTAAGATAAGTCAAGAGCTCAATACTCTTATGAATATCAGAAAGCTGGATCGCAAATCCATAATCTTCAGAGGAGATTTGTCTTGGACTCAATCTGTTTTTAAAGTTTGGTTACTCTATGATAACAGTAGTGGTGCCAACACTGAGCTGAAACATAAATTTACTCTTGGCATAGCATCAGCTTCCTTCAGGCCTCTTTGGCACCTCAAGTAAGGAGGGTGCAATAAGGTTGGACTATTCAGATCCATCAGTAATTTTCAAATATTGTAAGTCTTCCCTATTTCTCCTGGAAACATATGGAAACATCTACTCTAGTATCAACACTACTTAAATACGAGGCTCACACTGTTAGGAGGGAGAATTCCTGGTCTGTAGTCACAGGCTGAATGTCTTTGGTCAGAGACACCAGAAAGTGATCAGACCCTCTCTAGACAGAATTGGACAAGAAGCCTTGTTTTAAACATGTTAGTTTTCTGTTTGAAATTTGAATTCGCTGTCTTTGCATCACCTCTGTCTCTTTCAACTTGGCGCTATCTCTGCTTGCTTTAACTCTGTGGCCTTTTTCTTCTGTTTTCAGTCATGAAATTCTTTTCAAAAATCTTAAGGAAGAAGAACATTCTCAAGCATTTGTTCGCTCTTGTCTTTATTTGCTCTCTTCTAAATAAAGAACAGATTGACCCTTCTTGGGCAGCTCAAGTCACTGATTCTGGTTAGTTTTGTAAAAGCTTCTGTCTTACTGCATCTTCCTGCCCTACACCCACTATTCCACTTCGTTGAAGCAATGATGGAGGCAAGGGAAATGCCATAAGGTGTCCTGGCTGTGATTGCTGGCACTCTGGGGGATGTATTATTGTGGAATAGAAAAGCTTCTGAAAGCTGCTTCTGTGTTTTCCTCTGAAAATGCCTTTTTCTATGCCACCTCCTTGCCCTTTCTCCGTGGTATGTGCCGCATGTTTTCGCTTGATTGGATCATCCAGACCAGTTTGTGGTTTATGCTCTGCCCAGTGTCCAGTCCTGCAGTTGGGGATTATGGGACCCTGAAAGAAGCTCTTCGTCTGCTTTAAGGATTGAAGCATCTCAGTGTTTTGGATGTAGGCTACAAATTGCTTTCTTGCATAAATCCTCCTTGCTTTGATGAAAATATAATATTTGTCATTCCCCTGAGTAAGCTAGTGCCTGTGTGAGTGTGCTGAATGCCGAGGCGCCGGTGGAGCCAGCTCGCTTCCGTGTGTGAATCATTTCTCAAGCAGCTCTCTGTGTCTCTCTGCAATGTGGTTTTCCTCTCAGGGAAGCACTCAAGCCCTGAATTTTCAGTCTGGCTTGCACATGCTGTCAGAAGCTAGTGGGAGACACTTTTCTTTTTAACGCAGAAAAGAGGACAAGCTTTTACTGTAAGTATTTTTTTTTAATTTTTTTTTTTTTTTTTTTTGTGGGAACTGTATTATCTCTAGAAAGATTCCTGGGGTCAGTAATGTATTTGTAGAGTGAATGAACCTGCTTTGCTCAACAACACTTTTTTTCATGGTATCTCAACCTTAAATTGAATTAATCAAAAATAGGGTAAACAAGGCTGTGTTGGCTGAAAATGGACAGGGGGTGGTCTAAAAGCCATTACAACCACAGAAAGAAATCCTCTCATGAGAGCTGGCTACTGTATTTTCCTCCTGCTCAGCTACATAGATTTAGTGACAGAAGGGGTGAAGCTGTTTCTGTTCCTGCTTTCTCCTCTGGCAATTTACAGTCGTTCCCCGACAGCGAAACGAAGCAGGAGCACGAGCAGTTTCCTCTGCTGCTGCATGTGCACACAGTCCAGTCAAGGAAGGGCAGAAGGCAACGGGCAGCTGAGCCAGGAGCTGTGGCAGCTCGTGTCTGTGGGAGCAGGGAAAGCACCGGGGGCACTCCAGCAGGTACCTCTCTCAGCCCCACGGCACAGAGCTGGTCAGGTTCTCAGCAGCACCCTTTCATTACAGCACCTCGGCTGTTGTCTTTAAAATTGTGTTGTGGATGAAGGTCGGTCATAGAAGCAATTGTAATAATAACAGCATTTACAGAGCAGGTAATATGGCAAAGTTGTAGAGATGTTAATTAAGCCCTGTGCGTGTAGCAGTAAAGGATTAGTGGCAGAACTGGTTTGAAAGCAGAGGTTCTCTACCTTTTTCTCTTATGTATAATTCTGGATATCCCCTACTGATCCTTTCTAGTTCACATGTTTCTTTCTAAAATATTCTTTGCCCCTGTAACCTCGGCAGGAGAGAGGATACCTAATTTGCTCAAACAGTGTTGTTTGCACAATTTGACAGATAACTACCACAGAAATTCCTCATCTTAACATGCACATGGCTATGTGCCACCCCTTCCCTTTCTTGTGCAGTACTAAACCAATTTAATTTCATTGTGTAGCCCACCAAGGTGGGTCATTCAGTCCATCAGAGGCCCTCAAAGTCGCAGCTGCAAACTGTTGGTACTGTTTCTTAGGTCTGTTCTGTTCCTGTTTGTTATGAATATTTTTTGAAATGCAGAAGTCCTCTGGTTTCTCCTGCAGCTTTGGAGTTATGTCCTTATCTTTGCAAAGAGCCCTTTCTGTCAGACGTTCACGCTGTCACTCATAAACGCTCAGAACTTCCCAGTTTATGAACTTCAAGTGAGCTATTCTGCACTTTAATGGGAGATAAGTATCTCCTTAAGGGATAAATATCTCCTTAAGGGATAGCTTCCAGATCTCAATTATTTCTCTGCACTGTGATGGATGGAAAACGGGAGTCAGGGAGACATCCCAGCATGTGGCAATCTGTGAGGCTGCTCGCTTGCGTGCTGCATGACAGATGTTGATTTATCTAATTTTTGCTTTTTTTCCTGTGGGGTTTATTTCCAAGGCAAACGAATGAGTCCATCTTCATAAATATCCTATTTAGCAAGCAATTATTATCCCATTTTTACGAATGGAGAAACTAAGGCATGGGAAGATTGCATGGCTGAGGGGGTATGATGATTCTGTGCTGAAGCTGAGGGTGGAATCAGGTGGAATTCCATGGGATGTGTTGCCTCTGGTATCATCCCTCCATGCTCTGAGGGTACAGGGAAGCTGCCAGTCTCTGTACCAGTGTGTACCAGTCAGGATTGCTATGTAGTTGCATGCTGGGCATCTCTGCTATTCCAAAAAAAACCCACCACCATTCCTTTTCTTTCTTGTAGCTGTATCTATTCTCTATGCTACAGAAAAATGTAATGACAGGTAATTATCAGGCAAACCACTTGTAATTATTCTTAATTTCTTCAGCAATTATATAGCTCTTGCTCTATCTGAAATGAAACCTCCTGCTCTTCCTTCTTGTGGGTTGACAAAACATGAAGTGGCCAAATGTGTCACTCGCTTTGTGCTGTGTTCACTGGGACAGTAGTTCAAAGAACATGGATTAATGAGCAATAGCTGCCTTGAAATGGCCCTAAAACATTTTTGTTCTCAACCTGAATATACTGAACATGAATTAAACCCATCTATTCGGGACAGAGTCATATTGGGAAAAGCCCAGAGTGACCTAATTCTTCATGATTATAACATGGTTGTAACTTCAAAAAGGGAGTTTGGAATCAATGCATAATTTTTAGCCTTCCTGAATCTTCCTGTGCATCCTTCAGTAACATGATGTTTGTGATTCATCATTTGCCACATCATGTAGAAAATTACAGCTGGCTTGGGATTTTTGTTTCTATATCCTCTCATTTATAAGATCAGGGGTCATAAGGAGGTAGCAGCATTTCTCTTCCAAGCTGTGTAATGGTGACTGGTTAGATAATCAGTGTGAGGAAGGAGGAGGAGGAGATGGAGAATCCATGTACAAACAGTGTAACTGAAATACAGGACAGGCATGTTCCCAGACATCTCCAAGCACAGCTTTGGCTCAGTTCTCCAGCATCAGTCACTGTGCTGGATGACAGCAAAGATCTCTGTGTTTTCCTGTCTCATAAATGGCCAGCAGCATGGAACAACATGACAGGGGAAATGCAGCTGAACCAATTCCTTATCCATGTGCACACATGAGGATTTTGTTGTGATTTCTGCATTTTTTTCATATGATCTAACTATGTGAAAGGCTGACAAATCCAAAACTCCAGGGACACCTTCTGTGGAGGAGGGTAGGCAGAAGGTTTTGCAGTGCTCTCCATGCCTGAAAAAGTCATCAGTGACTCTAAAGGTTGCTGTGGGAAGAGGATTTTATTTTGAATGATGTTGAGACATGGAGTTTTGCAGTTGCTGGCCTGGCCTCTGGCAGCCTTGTTGGGATAGTTTTGGAGGCTGAGCTGATGGCTGGAAACCTATCACATGTGGCTGCCTGGACCTGTCCTTGCCTGGGCCATCTCTGATGTACTTTGGACATCCTTGGAACCTTTTAGTACTTTTGTTTGCTACTTAATAAATACCAGTTGTAGGGAATTACTGAAAACACACTAAGGAAATAAGCAAGAAAAGCCTTAATAGAAAAATGTGAGCTGGTCACTTACCACTGTAACCACAGATAAACTTTGTCTTTGGGAAGCTCTAGGGAGTTTCCATTATCTGTTTCCATCTGAC
Source organism: Tichodroma muraria (assembly GCA_013390105.1). NCBI lineage: Eukaryota > Metazoa > Chordata > Aves > Passeriformes > Sittidae > Tichodroma > Tichodroma muraria. The sequence goes on from WAAG01091121.1 coordinate 217,969, forward strand.
ACCATGGGGGGAAGGGAAGGAACTAGCTCTGTGTCGTAGTTTCATTGTGAACCAGACAGAAAAAAAACTATCAATTTGGGTTGCCAAAAGAAAAGGAATTTTGTAATCAAGAGCAAAGCAGGTTTAAACTTGAAAAGAACAGACTTTTATTAACTAATACAAAAAGGAAAGAAGGAGAAGAAAAAAAAACA
>WAAG01091121.1:218614-243417 GCA_013390105.1 Tichodroma muraria
AAAAGCCATCCCCGCCCGATCTGCGTGATCTTTCCTGGCTCCCAGACAGCCCCGAGGAAAAATTCTCTCACCGACCATGCTCAGGAGAAGAAAACTCGATTTCCATCAGCCGGATATCAGCAACGAAGCTCACAGTTTGGCTCTGCGGTCTTTTTTTTCTTTTTCCCGGTCAGCCTGACTTGCTTCCCCCTCCCCCCCCAGGCCCGACGGCCACGTGGGGAGAGGGGGAGCAGAGAATGTTCGGCAGGAGCTCTTACCTGAGCCTTTGCCGGAAACCAAGAGAGAGAGATGATTCCCGGGTTTGCATTTAAAAAAGGTGTATCGTAAAAGGCGTACCCACGCTTTCATTGGTTTTATCAAATGTCAGTAATACACATTGGCCAATCACGGCCAAACTACTACACTCTGCAATAGTTACTTATAGAGGAGAGGAAGAACTGTATCCCCTGGAAAGAAAATTCTCATCTGATGCCACATTGAAAATGCTCTTTTGATGTTTGAGTTCTACAGAAGAACCATTAAAACAAAAATGCAAAGCAAGTTACAACCCAAAAGAGTGACTAGATGGGTGACCTTGGGAGTGTCTGTATCCTCATTTCTGTGTAGTTCTGTGTCTGAAATTTAACAGCATTTTTAACTCCTTGCAAAATCACTTGGGTTCTACAGCTGCCTAGCTGTTTTATTATGGTGCAATTTTCTTCACTCTTAGAAGCTGAAAAATAATAATAACACTAAAACTATCTTTGCTTGAGACAGGAATAAAACCAGCAGAATCTGCCCTGCTGTCTGGACATGAAAATTTCCAAGTGGTGTCTTGTCTCCTGGTCCTCTACCAGCAAACCACAAAAATTCAGCTGCAAATGAGATTGGAAAGAGAGTCTGCTGAGGTAGACCAAAGGAAACTGTGAAGTCTGGGGTCGGGTTTATAATTGATTCTTTTTGGACAGCAAAAGCAAAAGGAGCCTTAGAAATGAAGTTTTGAGAAATGGGTATTTTTTTGTCTGAGTTGTGTTTGGGTGGAAGCAGGTGGTCTGGCTTGGGTGGTTGTTCTTTGTTGGTTTTTTTTGTGGGCTTTTTCATCCAATTCTAATTGAAGCTAAACTCTGTACCAACAAGAATCCAGCAAGTGTCTGCTTAGAGGAGTGATGGAGGAAGGTTGCACTGAGAGCCTCAAATACACCAAAACCAAGGTAGTAGGAATTAAAGCAAAGAGAGAATGGATAGATACAGAAATCTTACTGAGATAAAAGGAGCAGATGCCTGAGGAAGGCTGCTAAAGGTGACCAAAAGAGTAACAGTTTGGTTTTATTTTTTAGCCTGATCTTATTTCCAAATGGATTTTTCTCCATGCCATCTATCTCCACCTTACCAATTACTGTATTTGGACTATCAGCTTCCCTGGTTTGATTCCTAATATCAGTTAAGAAATCAAGATGAGTCATATGGAAGCATCTGTCAAGCCTAAAAATTGTTGTTTAAAGTTCATTGATGTGAAAGGCAGAAGAGAATTCTATTTTAGCCCAGCTGTCTATCCTGCCATAGAGCTTCCTACGTGCCACTAGAAAATGCTTTACAGTTTACTGAACTTGTTAGATATTTCTATGTTCCAGTTGATAGTTTGTCTGAAAATAGCAGAAGTTGATTAGAAGGAAAACAGTAGAAGCATGATGCAGATTTTACCAAAAAAAAAATAGGATAATCGTGCTTTGAATTTGTGAATGTGTGTAATAAAGCTTCTGGAATAGTCTGGCCTTTGGATGTAATGAGAAGTAACTGAATTACAGGAAAACGGCTCTGTGAAATGGGGACTGTGGGATTTGACACACCAAAGTCACACTTGTGTCCTTTGAGAGCCTTAGCTGCAGAGTTGGGACTTTGGCCTCATCCTTCAGATCTGCTGGGCATCCCCAGGTCCTGGTGAAGCTGCCTTCACAGGCACATTCCTCTCCAGGTTCAGTAATGAGTTTCCACAATTCTTTATTTCGTTCCTCTTCCCAAAGCATCTTGTGCATGACTCTGCTTTAATTTGACTGTCCTGCTGAGCCCTGACACGCAGACATGGGCACCAAAACCTAAATGGTATAACAATTATATGTGGGGTACAGATGATTTCCATCCCCCAACAGGGATTTTCCTGTGTAATTTCATTTCTGCAGATATGCTAATAATTTTTATTTATTTAATAGTGCAACTCCTAGGTTTCTTGACTGTGAAATAATATTGCTCATCATCACTCAAAACAACCTATCTATTCATTTTGATTCTTCAGAATAAAATAGCCTTTAATAGTCAGCAGAATGTGTATCCTAGAAGTTTATTCCACAGAACTGGTGAATTCCTCCTTTGATCCAAAGCCAAGTCTAAAGATCCTGGAGCCCTGGTGTTGTTTCTGCTGATGCTGACTGCCTGAGAGTTAGGATAAAGTCTTAATCCAGTTTTTCTAGCCATAAAATGGGAATCATTCTAGGTTGTGTCTAAAGACTTTTATTAATAAATGCATGTGGTTTCACTAACAAAGAAATGTCTGGGTTCTCAGCCTTTAATGAAACAGTAAAATTTCAAGTAAAACTGACTGCAGAACATCTGCCAACTGCCAAAATAGTCCTCATCAGCATATTCCAAATATCCTTTAAAAACACCAGTAAGAAAGGATGAACTGTATAGCATGGCCTGAATTTTTAAAGTCTGATGCCTGCAGGGAATTCTGAGGATTACTGAGAGAAGAAACTCTGTCAGGACCAGCTTTACATTTTTGGTAAACCTGATTATCATTTGCAGTACCTCTTTCAGAGGAGGGGTGTGTTCAGACACCACTTTTGGGTGTAAAAGATTTTTAAAAAACCAACCCCAAACCCCCGGAGTCTGGAAGATAGAACCTGGCAATAAAACCAATTTTGCTGGAGTTACATCTTGCTGAGTCCTCATTTATTTCAGCATGGGGTTGCTTCCTCATTTTCAGAGTGCAGCTCCAAGCAGGGCATGCTGCAGGGATTTAGTCTGGCCAGCTGAGTGCCCTGCTCTGGCTGATGCCAAAGGACTTTGCATCTCAGGAAGGCAGTAATTCTGTTTGCTTCCTAAGGAAACTTCCCTGTGAAATGTGCAAAAATGAAAAATAATACCACAGAGCTCCAGGCATTGCTTAAAGCGAGTCATTTTCTCATGAGAAGCAGCTCTCATCTGAAATTTATTGACACAGAATGGGTGTAAAACAAGCGATTTTTGTCCCTGTGTTTGCAGAAACAGCTCGGCTGTGTCTCTTGTGGAAAGCTGCTTCTCTTTTGAGTCTCCCTGGGGGTAGCTTAGAGATCAAATCAATCTCTCTGGGGTCCTTGTGGAAGGAAAGGCTGATATTTAGCAAAAATGCAGAAGAGTTACTTCTAAGACAAGTAGATAAGAGCTGGGTTTGATGTTTTTAATAAATGTGCTGTTTCTACACCAAGGTAAGAGAAACCTCCTTGCCAGTGTTGGGTGTCCTGATTGCTGCCTGGCCGCAGCCATTTGCGATAGCTGAGTTAATATTTTGGTTCACTGTTACCATGAGCCCCTTCCTTGAGCAATTTCATGATGCTAAACTTCAGGGTTTTCCATCATCCTCACTGCTCACACCTTCCATGGAGCTTTTTTGTTTTGTTTGGTTCATTGTAATGCAAGAAATTGCATTTGGAGGAGGGGGAAAGCTGATGTTGACTCAGAGAATAGATTTTCTGCTCTCATCAAAGAACAGCAGGATTTTATTTTTCACTTTTATTTTTTTTTTTTTTTTAGTAGTTTTATTTTGCACTCCTCCTGAAGCAGTACTTCTAATAACTCAAATATGTGTCACCTACTTAGGAATGAAAGCTGCTTAGGACGTGTGCAACCTGGCTTGATGCTTTGAAGTACATATAAGGCTTGTGGAAAGTCTTGGAATCCCAATTCAGAGATGGAAATCTTTATCTACAAGGCAAATTCAGGTTAGCCAAATACCTGAGAAGTCTTAACTCCATCTTTTACAAATGCCAGCTCTCCTATAAATACATGGAAAACTAATAATAAACACTAACAAATCCAGGCATTTCTTCTCAACTTTAGTTTCATCTGCTTGGTGCAGTAAAATGTTATTGAATCCGCATGGCAAATAATTCAACTCTCTTTACATGAAAAAGCCAGTTTGCCTCAGGCTACTGGCTGGATTTCTTGAGTTGTTGTTTGGTTTTTTTTTTTTCTTTAAGTACCTCTTTCCTTTTACTCCTAACATCATGGTCTAATGAGCATATCACTCCACTGCAACTTAAAAATGTCATGGATGACTCAAAATTAAATTCCTTTGGATATCAAGAAAGCATCTGTACAGCTTAAGGCAGGAAAATATGAGGTACAGTTATGAAGAAAACCAGAGGGTATAATAAAGCAGTGTATGTGCAACCACTGGATTTGCAAAAAACCAAAATCTGCATAATTTGGAGATCTAATCAGCAAGAGAGTTTGCATGTTCACCCATATAAATACAGTGAATGTTAAAAGCCCGTTAAAAGGATTAAGAGCCTGTTAAAAAACAGGGGTTTGAATATCATAAAGCACCAAAGCTTGCTAAGGTGGATCATGAGCTGTGGGAACGCTAAATAATATCATCTATTGTAATATAGTTTACAGATCTGTCAGGACTTTAAAGCAGTGATCAGCATAATCATCACCAAAGACTCTTAATGAGATCAATGGATGGCTCCCCACCGGACGTGTTAAGAATTTTAATGGGGTAGTGCCTATGCTTAGCAACACTACTAACTTTTGTATTCCTTTATTTAGGAGCTGATAGGGAACTGCTGTGGAGAAAGCAGACAGCCCTCCCTGCAAGAGGCACCAAGGAAAAATAGAGGGAATGTCACTTGCTGGCTTTGTTCTCTGTAGAACAGCAGCTGAGCACTCGACACTGTCTTCACCTCCGTGCAGAAACGCCCCCTGAACAGACCGTGGTGGCACCTGGAAGGTGCTGTCACTGTCAAATCCACCCTGGCCCCAGACAGATCTGTCCTGGGAGTTCAGTGAATGCTCTTATTTATGAATATGAAATCAGGTGCAAAGCAAATTATGAGATGTAAAATGCGACCAGAGCCCCTCCTGACTCAGCCAGGAATAAATTGTTCCCGTGTCTCTGTCAAAGTGTTGCTGTCCAAGGTCACTCTTCCTCTGAAGGAAGTTCACTGGGCAGTCTGTCGGGGAGGGAATTGCTTCAACTTTGAAGATGAAGAAAAACAAATGGCAAATTCTTGGTTCAACTAGATAGTTACACATGTAAAGAAATACAAAGAGATTTATTAGTGAATTTCCAGCATTCCTAAAAACCTGTGCCTGTGGATAATCTGGTTACCTGTTTAACAGACAAGGAGCAAGTTACCCTCTGCCTACACAAGGCTGAGCCACAGCTACATCCCGTGTCTATTTTGGAAAATGAAGAAAAATGGTGCTCATATGAAGTGGGGGAGGACAGGAGATATCAGGCCGCCTTCCCTCCCTCCCATTCCCAGCCCAGCAGGCTGATGGGACTTTGAGAATATATCCTAATAATTCTTTTATTCTGCTCATGGTTTGGATTGGGCAATGGCTGGTGGAAATGTATGGGTTTAGATCTCCAGGAGTGGAGGGAACTGTTTAATTGGCAGCTATCAGCCTTCTGAGGGAAACAGGCTAGTTGTTCCTGCTGGCAGCTGAAATGTGTAAATGTGTTCAGCTACATCCAAAAAAAGGAAATCACGTCTATTTGCTGATTCCTGGCAGGATTTCTCTCTTGCATAAGCTTATCTCTGAGGAATAGTGTATCTGAATCTTTGTTTGCAAGGAAGTTGTTTTTTTTTTTTTTTTTTTTACTATGTTTTGTGAATCTCGGTATTGTGAAANTATCACTGTGGCAACATCAACTGCTGTTCCTCTAGAAGATTCTGATAAGTTAAATGTATATTTTCCATCCATCTAAGGAAACGTGCTTCTCATGTGACTTTCTAAAAGTGAGTGTTATTTCAGCTGAAGATGCTGGATCTAATGGTAAAATAAGTAATTTCCCTTTTCTCCCAAGGTTACTTTAAATTGCTGTGAGCTTCAGTGTTCTCAGTTACTCTTTCATTGTGCTTCAGCATTCACAGGTGTTCTGCTGTGCCTGAGAGAGGTTTTGGGACTTAAACAGTGGCTGTAGGCTGCTCTGAAGGTTTCTCTAGGCTCAGTGTTGATGTTTGTGAGAGAGGGGATCAAGTTTAGCATGGCCTTTTCAGCCCTTTAAATTCATGACAGATGTCTCTCCTGCCCTTTCAGGTCACATAAAGATAAGTTATATTTTTGTAAGAGTGCATAAATACATATAAACATTTTCCTTCCTTTTTTTTTTTAGAGTCTGTAGACTGAGTTTCTTGAGAAGAAAATGAAGAGTAGTGCCAGGCCTTGGAGTGCAATAGCAAAGCAAGGGAGCCATGGGGTTGACAGAGGAAAACCTCTTTCCACCACCTCCACAGGAATGAAGACATCCAAATCCTCCACTTCCCTTGCCTTTGAATCCCGGCTCAGCAAGGTACTAACCCTTGGAGACTGTTCAAGCATTCCAGTCTTGTTCCAGGATAAAGCTTTGGTTTAGTCCTCAAACTACTACACCCACTGTATTAAGTGTAGGGAGACTTAAATTTTGTTGTATATTAGAGTAATAAGCATTTCTCAAAGTATTTTGCATGTACTGTGACTGTACACTCTGTGTGTGAGGGAATTGCCTAAACTTTGAAGATGGAGAAAAACAAATGGCAAATTCTTAGTTCAGCTGATAGTTACACATGTAAAGAAATTCAAAGAGATTTATTAATGGATTTCCAGCATTCCTAAAATCCTGTGCCTCTCCCTTCAAGGCAAAATATCTTAACAGAAGACATTGCAATGTAACAAATACATTTTATGATTCCTATTTTTCTATACAGAGATATTTTAAAAATAGCAGAAACTTCTGTCCAAGTAATATTTTTAAGAGAATGGAGTAACACACCTGAAATGCTGCTGCATCTGCACCCTTGCAGCCAGCAAACAGAAATAACCTGGTCATCCAAATCCAGACCAAGGCTGTGACTTTCCAGTAATAAAATTTAATGAACAGTATATAGCAGGGTACAGTATTTGGATCTCTTCTTGATTAAAAACTTCATTAATTGTCACAATTTTTCAAGGAAAGGATTAGTTATTGAACTTGCTGTGTAGACTCCTAGATGCACTTACCAACAGGGTATTTCAGTGCTCCAGGCAGACTGTGCTGTATGGTTGAGGCAGCATCTCTGAAGGAATGCTACTGAGGACACTAATCAGGAAATCTGATACGATTGATTTGTTAAATTTAGTGTTAATTGTGGAGAGATTTCTTCCTAATGACAGCTAATGCCTTCAAATTGTCATCCAGCTGCAAATGCAAAATCATCAAAGTGGCTTCCTTGAAGAAAGGGAGTAGAAAAGGTACTATAGTCTGCTATAGGGAAGAAGAACACATTGAAGAAATTACTTCAGAGAGACTGCAGAATTCTTTAAAGGTCAGAAAGTCAGGTTGTTCCATTCTCCTCGTAAGAGTGAGCTGACAAAACCTCTGCCAGAAGGCAAAACGTTTGTTGTTTGGTATCCTGCAGCACGTCAGCACTTCAGCTATTGAAACTTATGGGCTCACAGGGTCCAGGAAACCACAGACTCTGAGTCAGAGGAGGAGATGAAAGGGAGAAGGAATTAGAGTTGAAAGATTTAATTTTGCTTAAATGTTTCTCATTCAGGAACCACTAAATAGGGGCAGTGCTTGTTGTGTTCTCTCTTTTCTCTTAACCCAGCAGCGGTGCTCAGCCTGTGCTTCAGGGACCCCCTGGTGTCACTGGGCAACTTCAAAGGAAGTGGATTTTCATTTGAGAAAACACTTTAGGTGCCCACAAACTCAAAAGTATAGAAAAATTACTGCTCTAGAGAGACTCTCCAAAGCTTTGGTCTTAAAATACTTAAAGTATATTTCCTGAAATTAATTAGAGGTTGTTACTAGAGGCACACAAATGGGAAATCAGCTGACCAAAGTTCTGAGATAAACTGCAACTTCTGCTTGCTGAAGCAAGATAATTTCAGTGTTTCTCTTTGAATCTTACTTTGTGCTTGTGTTCCATGGGTTTCTTGAGTAGGCACTTAGAGTAAACTTGTGTCACCAGAGACTCCTTCCCAAAAAGTTGCCAGAGTTGCCAGCAGACCACTCCTGTAAACTGTTTTCTCCTTGCCTTTCAATTATTTGCCTTTTTGAACAGTCTTCCCATTTTCATTCTTCATTGTTGGAACAGTGTTTTATCTCTCAACCCACTTCACAAAAACCTAGAATGCAACGCAAATACAAAAATTATGTACTCCAGTTATCAAGGCAATATTCCCGTGGGATTACTGTATGGAAATGTTAATTTTTCCAAGGAAGCTTGCATTTTGAACTAACCGATTGGAATATTCAGGGTCCTGACCTGTTCCACCCCGTGTGTCACAGCTGAAGCGGGCGAGCAGCGAGGACATGCTCACAAAACCCGGGGCAGCAGCAGCAGCTGCGGGGGTCTCCAGGCTGAAGAAGACCATCACAACAGGAGCCATTTCGGAGCTTGCTGAGAGTCGGCTGAAGCCCGGCACAGGTAGGCGCAAAGGCTCCGTGCCCCGTGCTGTGAGTGTCACTCGGTTTGCCACGGCCCCGGCACAGTGTCCCCTCTCCCCCCTGCAGCACAGCCCTGCCTTTCCTGCTGCGGCAGTGAAAGGACGCTGTGCCTTGCATCCTGCACCACACGAGCCAGGGAAACGAAGTTGGAAAGGGAGAAGCTGGATGGTTCCAGGAGCCTGGGCAGCCCCAGCAGCCAGGCGGTGGCGCCGGTGGCCCGAGCCCGTCCCCGGGCGGGCCGGGGTGGACCCAGCCGGGGACCCGGCCCCCGCGTACAGAGCAGGACAGCAGTGGAGAGCTTGCTGTCTGAAGTTTTCACCATTTATCAATAACATTCTCCCTTCTCTGAGTGAGCAGAGCTGTTTCCCCGCTGCTCCTGGGACACGGCAGAGGCGTGAGAACAAAGAGCCAGCCCTGGGCATCCTCATGTGCAGCCTGTGTTGCTGCTGAGCTACCCCGGGGCACGCTCTCCCCAGCAGCCTCAGCCCCAGCAGCTTGTTCCCATAGGTTTCAAACCTAAGCCTGTTTCGAAAGGCAGCGACACCATCTGCATACCAAGGGCTTCAGTGCAAACGCTCTGCTTTCCCCCAGGAGCTCAGCAAATGCTTGCTTTTGTCTGCTCCCTGGTGGCATTTCCAAGGGAATGTGAGCTCTTATTAAATTTGACCGTGACCTCCCTATTTGTCACAGCCTCTGCAGGTTTTGGCTGTGTGACAGAACAATGTTACTAACCAGAGAGAGATTTCTGTTTAAAAAAATTAAAAATATAAACCCCTTTATATATCCTCGGAAGAAAATGATGTGCCCTTGTAACAGCACAAATGTTTCATAGTAACCCAAAGACAGATCCCATTCTACTGTTAATCAGTGTGTAAATCCTCAAATTTAATAGTGACTAGCTGTATCCAAAGGACTTTGGGATTCACAAGCCAATAAAGAGGCATGATGCTTGGGAGGAGCCACGCAGGGAGAAGAAAACCTGTACAGATGATGCAGCGCAGGATCCTGGGAATGCAGCCAGGGAAACAGCACTGCAGGGAGCCCAGAATGGAATACGTATGTCAGATACCAAAACACAAGCACTGGAATAGAGAGCCCTCTTCTGCATGCAGCTATAATAACTGGGATTGGAGGAGGGAGATTTATGATGGTGACTGCTTTAAATACAAAGGCTGAAATGGTTTATGGAGGTCAAGTTACATCTGGGTATTGCTTTACCACTTTAAATTACATCACTGGATATAACCTTATATATTGCTTTGCATCAGCATTTGTAGAAGCGTGAATGGGAAATTAATGCTAAATGAGAACAAGTGTATAGATAAACACTAAGAATGTATGTGCTTCCACTCTAAAATTGTTTTTAACCTAGAGAAAACTGTTCCAGCTCTTACAGGGATTGTTATAAGTGTGTATACAGTGTCTTACATGTCTGTTTTTACAGTGGTTCCATAATCCAAAAGGATGCTTGGAAATCCAGCTGTATTGAGAGAACGTGTCATTGTCAGGGCCAGTGGAAGGTGCTTGATCTTAGTGAGCAAGGTTACAGAGCTGAATGCTTTGTCACACTGAAAAAAAATACCAGTAGTCCCACTCAGATGGTGTATTGTTGCTAAGAGAACTAACAGTGAGCATGACAGAGGGCACAGCATGTTCTAGAGAACATAAGTAGGAAAGGAGAGAACGTTTTCAGCTGGTGTATTTTATTGCAATGGCATCCCAAATAGTCTGATTGTGATCAAGATGCAGTGGTGACTGTGGAGCTAATCCAAGTGAGAATGTTCCAGTAGCTGGGAAATGCAGATGTTTGTGTACATAGCCAAATGTGTAAATCTAGAAATTTATTCTGAAATCACTTTCTTTTGTTTCTCTGATGGCCTTCATCTGTTCTGTGTTTTCTTTTCATGTCTTGACTGCAGGCATTATGTCTCCCCCTTGTTTGGGCTTTTTTGTCTGTTACTCAAGTGAGTGATTTGATTATTTTACTGAAATTATATTCTATTAGTTCCAGCCACACACTGGTGGTACTCAGTTGGTATAATAGTCTTGTGTGGGAGAATTTAAAGGGAAAAGGGTATGGAAATACAAAAGCTTAGGTTTCTTTCTTCTTTGGTGTGACTGTCCACCATTTGTGTGTTGACCTTGAGCAATAAGACATGTTCCAAATGCTGCAGATAATAAATAATTGACCTCAAAGATGGGTTGTTTAAATAGAGGTTGTTTCTATGCTGCCCTTGGTGGAGTTTCAGTTATTGTTTCCAGCCTTTTATTGATGGAACTACCCCTGCCTGCCCTGTTGGGAGCTAACTCAGTAAATCATAAACAACTTAGAGGGGGATGAGGCCAAGCACATGTATCCATCCTTGGCAAGTGGAGTTGAGCAAATGGAGCTGGAGACTGATTCTGGCTGGAAGTTCTGTGCTGTGATGTTTGATTTTGTAACTCCTTGGCAGTTTTGAAATCCCAGGCAGTGGGAAATGATGCACAGGGAGAAATAAATGTCCTGTATTCAGCTTCCTTATCCCCAGTGTGATGTCTTCCCATGTGCTGTCCTGAAGTGCCTGTTTGGGTTTGTTAAAACCAAGCTTACAGAGCTCTGGCATTGTTTTTAATGTGTCAATAGATGAAAAAGAGCTGGAAAATTGTAAAACACGAGGGAGAGTTCACTAATCTTGGAAAACATTGATTTTAATGAATGTACTTGTAAAGCCATCCAGTCTGTGAAGCCATGTAGCAAAGAAAAGACTGTAAAATGTATAAACAGAGAAGTTTGTATATTCATGAGAAGCTAGGACTCTCTTCTCCTAAGGTGCAGGATTGTAGGAAATCGATGACTTCAGATTCTGTTCCTTTGAGGTCAGCAAGGCAAATAACCTTAAATAAATGCAATTTCACAGAGAATTTCAAAGCTTCTTATGTGATCATTTACCCCTCAGGAAGAACATTGCATGGCAGGACTGGCATGCAAAAGGAAAATTTGAGGTTCAGGCAGGTGAAATTACTTTCTCAATGGAGCCTGGAAGTCATTCCAAATCCTTGCTCTGAGTTCTGTCATTCAGTCCATACAAACTCCCAGTTCAAGCTGAAAACTTCCCTTGAGGCTGTCTGGTTTAATCATGTTCCTGTGCTGCTTTGATGTGAATTCAGTGACAGCTGCTATTATCTGTCAGGTTGGACATGAACCAAAAAGAGTCTTATGCTGGACATCAGAAAGGAGAGAGAACCAGGATGTGGGCATGGCACAGTCCAGTCACACATCGTCCAAAAGCCATTCCCATTTCTCACAAATATATTGATTTTTATATCAGGTGCTGCTAGCTCCAATATGAGGTATCAGTTATCCTTGAAATGTAATTAAGAGATAGCTGTATTTTGTATTCTCAGGCTACTTCATCAGCTTATTTTTTTTATAGCTAAATAAAGGCTAAATCTCTCTAGACTACTTGATTTTACCTCAGAAACAATAGGAAACTGTCAATAACAATGCTATTATCTAGCTTAGTCTTTATAGAAATTCTGGTTATTTTACTGAAAAGCTCAAGTTCTCTCTAAAGCCCAAACCAGGAGACAGGTGCTACACTTTCCCACAGTGATAGTGGGGTGTGCTACATCTTTGGGGGCTGGGAGAAGCCAAGATGCCAGCAGGACTGTGAGGGGTGGCCTGCTGTGTCACCCCCTGCTCCATCAGAAATTACCATTTATTTTTATGCATAAAATGGGAAAATCAATACTTGGCCTGAGTTTTCAGCCAAAATAACAAAAGCTTGTTGCTTTTTCTGTGTTCCTGCTGAGTTGATCCACATCCAATGCTGGAGATGGTGCCAATCCAGGAGCGTAGAGGAGGGGAGCTCAAAGATATTAAGAGTTTCAATTATCTCCTCAGCATCTCATGTCGAGGCTCTGAACTCTGCAGGTTACCTGGACAAAAGCTGCTAATCCCAGAATGGAACATTGCCAGCATTGGAAATGGAGCTGCTCTGCAACACAGGCTGTTGTAATAAACCCAGCAAATTAAATAAGAAAACAAAAATACCAAGAGATTTGTCATAATCAGGGAAAGCTATAGAAGGGCCTGAGGCTTATATTCTGTTGTGGCATAGTTTGGGTTGAACAATCTTCAGCTCCAGTAAGGAGGGGCTCTGTTTTGGTGAGTTTTTCTGTGATTTGTCATTCACATTCCTGCCCAATAATCAGAGTTAATGTCCCAGTGACTAAATCTGATACCTGTGCATCTTCAATTCCTTCCTAGTGCTGGTAGAGCACATACCATTACTCCATTTGTCCATCATTGTTTTTTTATGCAGTTTATGTGGAAAGAAAAGTCTTGATTGCACTCTAAAACAGCTGCTTGCAGCTTTTCTGTGTAGATAGTGTTGGTATTCAGAAAAGAAAGGCTTTAACTAAATGAGGCCAACTGGTCCCTGCCAGCATTGCTGTTAGTGCTGGGAAAACTTGAATATCACTGATGAGATTTCACCTGTGGCTGATTCCAGAGGGGAGACTGATGTGTGGTTTTATTGCACATAGCACTCATTAGATATGCTTCTTTCCCAGCAAAATTGAAAATGTGGCGTGCTACGGATTTCAGAGCTCCCTGCATGTTCATAGAATTGTCATTTTCAGCTTGCTATTTGATAGTAATGTATGGACTCTATCAAATTTGCTGTCTTCTCCCAGCTAACTTGTCTGCATGGTGTTCACCACTTTCTGATATGGGGTAAAAATTTAGGTTAATGTGAAACTAATCCAGACCAGAAGCTGTCCCTTCATGGTCAGAAAATTCAAAAAAGTATCTTTTTAAACAAAAGCTTTCTTTAAAAAAGAAAAAATCCTTGGGGAAAAAAGAAAGTCTTACTTACAATTTAGTAGTTCATAAGATGCTAATGCACCCCAATTAGGACAGGAAAAAGGAAAGTGATTTCTATTGAAGGACAGCTCTCTGACCTTGGGGCCCTTTTACTCTGCCATACATCAGCTTTTGACAGCGCCTGCTTTTTGTGATCTGTCACATCAAAGCACTGCTATAGGTTTGGAGAGGTTGCTGCACTTTGCATTCAGGCTTGTTACTGTCTCATTTTTCTTGTGAACGATAGTGCCAAGTGTGAGGGACACTAATGAGATCGGTATGTTCTGTTCCACCAGGCTCCACTGCAACCAAATGGCTGAGCTCATCTGGGCTTTCCCAGGAGCTGTAAATATGCTTCAAAACCTCATCTGAAAAGCCACTTGCATTTTGCTCCCCCTTCCAGGTACAAGACACAGCTCTTGCATAATTATTCTTTCTTACAAAGAGATTCTAGCTCCAAAAGTGGTATGAAAAGGAAAGGAAGACTCAAAATATTGCTTTGTCAGGCTGTCATTCAAATTGGCAAGAGATGCTGCAGGAATTTAACATGCAAAGCAATGGAAATGTGTCTGCATTTACATCCAGAGCTCTACATGCAGCTGGATATGCATATTGACATCTACACACATCTATAAATATCTGCAAGGATGTTTAACTTATTGCTACAAATATGAACCTGAACCTCCCTGGCATTCCTTAGCAAAATGTTTCCTCTGTCTGTGATTTCCCCAGGTGTCAAGTAGTCAGACTGAGTTTCAGCACCAGTTTAGAAGATTTCATCCAGGATCCTCTGAAGGGAAAGCTCAAGATTTGAGGTAGATCAAATTTGGCATTCCAGATTAGGTTATGGCTGCTACTTGTCAGGTTTCTCGTAGTTCTTCTTACAAGGATTGTTTTCTTGCTGTTGCCCACAAATACAGTTGTTGATTGCTGGGGCCTTTGCTGAAAATGTTCCTGTGTGTTGTTGCTTTTCCTGTTCTTTGAAGTTTTGCTCTTTCCCTCTGTAAGCCATGGATAGCTGTGCATCCTGGAGTGGCTGGGAATGGGGGTTGCTTCACATGGCTGTTATTCAGGCACCTTTTTCCTCTTTGATAACTGGCAGTGTAGTGAGACCAATGCATTCAGAAGCTGTCTGGTCGGATTTCTGATACCTGATCCTGTTATGGATAACAGGCTTTTTGAGAGGCATTCACAGGCTGGCTGCAGTCATCTTGCATTATTAAACAAGTAGGAATTAGCTTCTGCTGACAACACTATCTGCAGAATGTACCTTTTTCAAGTTTCCTTGCTGTCCTAATCTACTGCAGAACTTTCATTTCCTGTGCTGAATCTCTATTAACACATTCTGAGATTCTGCATTCAGCTTCTTGTTAAAACCACTTGTGAAAAAAGAGACCCTTTTCTGTGTGTATTCCCCTGAGAATGACTTTGTTGGCACACGTGAGCCCCTCTGGGATGTGAGCCAGTTAAGAGGATTCAGTGTGTGGTAGGGATACTGAAATGCTGAATCTTGGAGGCTGTAATGACTTAACTCATTAAATTGTTGACAGTTAATTGGCTCAAGGCAACATGTATAGGGAGGATTCATTACAGCTGTAAGGGAACTGTGGTGATCCCAAAAGCCTTGCTAGGGACACCTTAGCAGAGAGGGGAGCATGCCTGGATGCTCCAGGAATAGCACAAATTTAGGATCTCACAGGTTGTTTTCATTTCTTTTCAGGCTTCTTTACTGAAGTTGTTCAGCAAAGTCAACAGAATCCTGCTCTGACTACCTGCCCTAGGTTAATTATCAGCTTTCCTTTAGCTGGTTTGAAGAGAAATGATCCTTAACACAAATTCTCTGGGCCTAAATGTATTGCAGCCAGAATACCTTGGCAGAGGGCCATTGTGTTTGCACTTAAAGAATGGGAGGGAGAAGGAAAGGAACGCAAAGCTGGCCTGGTCTGACAAGTATGCAGATCAGGGGAGGGCTTGGCATTCCTTGTAGTATTTTTTTTCCACCTTTTTTTTTTTTTTCCCAGCAATTTTTGGCTTACATTAGATTTTAATACTGTAGAGCAAGAGGGGAGGGATTGACAGCTTCACCTCAGATGGGTTCCTGGAAGGCTGTGGTTCTGTGCCACAAACTGTGACCTCACCAAGTACCTTCACTACAAAAAACTTTTTTCTGTCATGGTTAAAAAAAGCTTTTGTTCATCTGGGATTCAGCTCTAGATGTTATATTCCTAATCCCTTGGGGTCCACTACTGGGAATGATACACAAATTATGAAGATTTATTTTCCCTGCTACTTATGTACTTGGTGCTCGTAAAATCTTTAGCATTAATGGAAGGAGAGTGTGACAGTGTGAATTCTGGTGTTCAAGATGTCCACACTTAGGGCCCATTCAGTTTAGTCCAGCATCAGTATCTGTAACTTCTTCAGACCTCAGCCTTCTGGAGAGACTGTCAGCTACCTGGCCACTGCAAATCTGAGCTTTGGTGGCATCTTCACACTCATTTCATGAGCATGGATTACAATTTGAACAGGAATTACACTCATTCATTTGCTATGCTATGAGTAGGATGCAAAGAAAGTTATGCCTGGCAAACAAGTCCTGTCATTTGACTAGAGAGTTGAAAGAATTATGTATGTCACACCTTCAATAATTAATTCCCATTCTCACTATATAGGAAAGCAGTGTTTGTGAAGTTTTATTGGCAGTTCAACAAAGAGCAGGGGAATGAGTCAAGCTTCATGCTTAGGAAGAGACCAGCTAATCTGCTTTGTAGAGCTGAAATTCATTCATTCATCTTTATACCTTTATTACTGAAGAGGAAGGGAAAGTAATGTAAAGTGTTCAGATAACAAATAGTCGCCTAAAGATTTAGCCATGCAACATGTAATTTGTTACCTGGTCCCCATGTAATGCTTGCTGTTAGTCCTTTTCCCTCAGCTTGAGCTGCAAGTCTTTTTTCGCAGCTGTATTTAAAAATTTTTGCTTTACCTTTCATTACGGACCTGGGCCAGAAGTCTTTGGCCTGACATCATTCTCCCTATCATGGTGTTAGAATGTTCTGACTTATGTTTTGTGCCACTGTCAAAAATAACAGATTGGTTCTTCCAGTCCTGACTCTTCTACAGTGCTCAGATTTTAGGTGTGTTTGCTCTGAGTCAGTGATTACATTTTATAATTACTCCAGGCTTGCACCAGCGCTGCACTGGGACCTTTTTACACTATTCCCTTCTGTGATTATAGAAATAGAAAGCAGGTGATGAAGTAATAAGTGCTCAGCTTCAGGATTTATCAGCCCAACAGACTCTGGCAGCTAATGCAGCCCCTCAGGTCAGTCCTGTTGAAGAAAAGCAGAAGTCACTCTTTAGTCTATAATGGAAGAAAATCACTCTGAAAGATACATTTCAACAGCAGCTGGAGGAAGTTTGCATCTGCACCTTGGAAAAGGCAGGCTGAGTACACACCATAGTAAGATACAAGACTTAAGAGATCATAAGATGACTTTTAGAGAAAGAATGCACTATCACTGATTCCTTTATGTAGAACTTTGATGGCTTATTCATTAAACAAAGCGTTTTGTGTTTGACATGTCATAAGACAGAAGTAGACGGGAGTTGTTTAATGTCATCCAGTTACTGACAGCTGTATGGAAACTTTTCACTTCATCTATAAAGTGTCAGAGGAAGAACAATGGAAAGCTTAAGACTGACAATGAACTCATCCTATTATACTGAAAAATTAGCAAAATTCTGCTTCTATCATATTGAATGGTCTTCAGATATTTTATCTGAAGCGATGGGTTCACAACTAGATAGATTAATTCTCCATGTTTTATTTTCAGGCTGTTTTGAGCCTAGGAGACACATTAGTTTATTATTTCTGAATTTGTTTTTAACCCTCTTGTCAAAACCAAGACTCAAGAAGATTCTGTTCATTATCCACATAATGGGAACTGATGACTGGAGTCATTCAGTATCCTTGTTTCCCATGTACATCAGGGCTCCATGAGTGTGGAGCATCTTGATTTTCTGGAAAGATTGGCTGAGTGGGCCTGTCCTATGTAGCTGCTCTTGCAGTGCCAGTCACAGGCAAAAATATTGATGACAGAGATATGGTGTGAAATCTGCTCCTATTTGTGGCTGCAGGTCTAGATGTAGTAGTGGCTGTCAGGTTTGATAGTTGTTGTATTAGCATAAGGGGAAATTTGGAAATCACTGTAATAGACTTCTAGGAATAAAACACCACATCCTTACTTCAGTAAAGACAAATAGATTTTAATGGTATTCATTGAACCCTGTATATTGTTTAATATAATAGGAATGTGAGCCTGCTGTGCTGTTCTCAGCACCAGTGGAGGCTGAGAGCAGCTGGAGGTGCTCTGCTGACCCAGGAATAGCCCCAGAGGATATCAGAACAGATCTGATAGATGGGACTTGTCAGAAAGGGCTCATGCTCACAATCACGGTCAGCTTTTCAGAGGAGTCCAGTCTCCATTTCAGCATCCTTTGGCTATCTATGTTTTCACGAGATGCTGAGCATTTCTGAAATTGGGTCCCCTCATTTTCGTGATGGTTAGGAGCTGCCCTTGCCCAGACATGTCAGTGCTGTGCTCAGCAGCGTAGTTAGATCTGTGGGCAGGGTCTGTTTGCTCCATGGTAAGCGTGCTTCGGGCGGTGTATTTGGAGGGAAATTAACGTTGGCTTTGCTTTGGAGGCATTTTCCCGGCTGAGGTCTCTGCTGAGGTCTCTGCCCTCCTCGGCCCCCAGCCGCGTTTCAGTCTTTTGCTTAGAAACACCCTGGTGTACCGCCCGCAGCGGGCTCTCTGCTACTCTCCCCTGTCCGCCACGGCTGTTCCAGGGCAGGCAAGCTCCGCTCCGAGGCGGTGCTGGAGCATCGCTCCCTCTGGCAGCCCGCGGCTCCAGCGGCGCTGCGCGGCCCCGCGGCGCGGCCGGAGCGCTGCAGCTCCCGCGGCGGCCGCTNCGCCGGCGGCCTGAAGGAGCTCGGGAGGAGGCGGGCGGCCAGCGGAGATGGGCAACCAGCCGGGCAGAGCGGAGGAGCACGAGCAAGGTGTGTGCGAGCGGCCGGGGGCCGCGGCCCCGCGGGGATGGCGTTTTGTTCTCGGGGGCTGAGCCCCGCGCCCGCCGAGCCGGCACGGGGCTGCTGTCACAGCGAGTGCTGGTGGCTTCAGCCTGCTGGGGACACTGCTGCCGTTCGCCTTGTAAATGCGCTTTATCGCCGTTCCGTACCTGAGACCACAGCAGCGTCCTTAGGGGAGCTTTTCTGAAAGGAATCCTTTGGAACAGAGTGCCTGCAAGGGAGGGACCCTGTTCGCTGGCAGATCTTTTTTATTTTTGCATAGTCTGCATGATGCAGCTAAAAAGTTATAAAGCCGATGTAGTGATGTACATAGAACTTGTCGGGATCTGCAGCTTGGCTGTGTTAGCCTTCACTATTGTTCGTGGCCTGAGGCCTGAAATTTTCCAGGCCTTAGAATTTAAAATGATGCCTTTGTGGAAGGTCTCCCACCATTGTCCTTTCAGGAGTGTAGTGCTCTGCATGTTAATCAGGAGCAGATTTCATAGAAAGCTGAGAGCTGGTATCAGGTAGATCGCATTCCCCGTATGCCAAATGTCTGCACCGTACACCAGCACGGCTGCTAATTTGTTCCTGATGCCGTGGTGCTGCTTTGGTTGCCGTCTGATTTATTTTGCTTGTTTCTCAAATGCTGAATGAGGGGGGGAAGCCCCGTAGGTCCACTAATTTCTGCTGCTTGTTTCTCAGTTTCTTTCCGAATTTAGAACCTTCTAACACACATAAAACCGCAATCGGTTGTATTTCCTGGCACTCTGTTTCTTGCTGTTGCCATGGGAATTCCATTCACAAAATCCCATTAAAGTTGTTATTGCTTGATCAGGGGTTTCTATGACTTCGGGTAGATATGTAGGTATTGTTCTAAGAGCAAATACAAATGTACCTGATCTCTGGTATTGTTAGCCAGGGCTGCATTGCTGCTCAGGGATCTCACAATAGATCTGCCAGTGAGTGCTGGAACAGCAGTGAGGTGTAGTGAGAACTCTCTAGCACTATGTTAATCACCGGGCTAATGAAGAACACAAAAGCTGCCAGTATCCAGTCACCAGAAGAAATGCTGCCCTAAGGGAAAGTTAAACTATAGGCTGGAGAGTACTGGCTGCCTACATCCCCAGCCCCTGGAATCCGCTGGCCACTGCCAGCCAGCGAAGTTTTTCTGAAGAGCTAAACTTGTCATTTCGGAGGGGTAGTACTGTTAATAAACTAAGGGAGAGCTGGATAATGGCCCGGGGAGATACCCAGCTAACTTCTGATCAGTTGGAGCAAACAGACTCTTATTTTGCAGGGCCATTTGAACAGCTTATTGCTATTAACACAGATGATAAATGAGTGTGCAGACCCCTTGTGGGTTTGAAAAATCTCTTTCATCCTTTGTTTTCTTTTGATTTATTTTTTTATTGAAGAGGAAAGAGTTACACTTCTGTTGCACCTAAGCAGTTTTTAAACTATTCTCAGTTAAGTTTAGGCTGTACTAGGTCTTGTTTGAAAGTCCTCACTCTTCATAAGGTATGAGTAGGACTAAAAACCAGTGTTTTGTATTGAACTATATGTTCAAAACTCCGATGTTTAACCATGAAAAAGAGTCAGGAACATTCTTTCTGACAAAAAGAAAAAGAATTCTGACAACATATTCCTTATTGTGTGTGAGAGCTCTGACTTTGGAACTCAGAGTTTGTGTTTTTGACAGCTAGGATGCAAAAACCTGCTTCTCACATCAGAATGTAATACGTCGTAGTAGCTCTGAGTTTTGTTTCTGCTTGAGTGAACTTAATTCAGCTCTCATTCAGGAACACCAACTTCTTGAACAACTGTGGTACTTTTAAGCTTGTGTTTTGGAAAAACCAGGCTAAACCCCAGGAGTGGGTTTCTTTATTGATCTAGCTCATGAGCCAGCTTTAGCAACAGACAACCAATTTGACCTGTTTCCCTGGGCATGACATTCAGGGTCGTCTTGTTGTCTTGTTTGTCTACCTTCTTAGGAAACTCTATGGACATCTTACGGCTCATCTCTAAGTCTTTCACCCCAAAATGACCACCTCGGGGTACTGGGGGCAGCTTTGTTCCTCCTCTTGGTGTCAGTGGGCACTGAAGTCTTTAAAAATCTGATCCACTTATGATATAGGTTATAATTTCAAGTAAAATACTTATTTTCATGTATTTATGAGAGTAATGGGTTTTTCTATTAAGTGTAAATTCTGTGTGGGCTGGTCAGTTGCTGTCCAGGAACAGGAAGGAAATTATTGCCTCCAAGCTGAGCAGTTGAAAGTTAACACATTAATACAGGAAAACCAAAGAACTGCGGCTCACTGAGCAAGGGACTGTGGCAAAGAGAAGGCAGAGGAAAGAAATCCACTGCTGGTGTCTGATGGGAATGTTTTGAACAGAAGACTCTAATAGCCCAGTATGAACTCAAATTAATCTCCATCTTCCTAAGAGTGTAAGAGTGTCTAACAAGGATTTGAGAGGATTGCTTGTAATAACATTAAATTCTATAGGCTTTTCCTAGCTTCTAATTTAAAACTTATTTTAAACAGCTTTTACAGTAATTTTTAAGGACTTTGTGGTGTGTGACCCAAATTTACATCACTTCTTTGCCAAAACTCTGCTCCTTGCAAGTGGTTGGTTTTTCTGCTATACGCCAGTACTCTGAATATTCATATTTTTAAAACCAGTGGAGGTTTTAGAATGAAAACACCTATAAAGTAGTACAGAAAATTATGTGAAAGGCGAGTGAATATTGCAGCAGTTTGTCAGCAGAATTAGTTTTCTGCTTTTGAAACTGCCTACCCAAGCTAAAGGAAACAGTGTATACAGAGGCCAGAGCACCTGTGGAATAGCTGGAACATTTCCTGGAAGATTCCAGAGTTATCCAGTGCACCGTATTTATTGGGAGAAAGCCTTTCAAACATAGTTTGCCTTGGAAACAGGGAGGCCTCCTGTTATTTCTGAACAGGAGCACTGATGTTCTTTGACACTGGTTGACACGGTGATGGGGGGGTTGTTTATCCTCTAAACATCTGCAGGTGATGGATGATGAATATCTTTGGGAAGAGGTGGGAAAAAATGACTCAATACCCACAAAAACTTTCAAGAAAGAATCGCTTGAATGGGAAATGTTAACTTCTCTTGTTGGAACAAGGTGACGGGTGGGGTTATCCAAGGGTTAGGCTTTTTTTGGGATTGTGTTTATTTGTAAAACATGCTTACACGGCTTGGATGAGAATATCAAGTGTCAGTGCACGCACTGAGTCAATATTGATCTGTTTTCTTATGTCTGTTCTGTCCTGGCCCAGGGGTGGCTTCAGTTGAATTTGAGGAAGGGATTTTTCAGCGTAAAACATAGGAGACTTTCAAGATAAATGCTATTGTAGAAATATGTGTTCTTGTTATTTCTGTTCTTTGTTTTCAGGGTGTGTAGTCAGGCCTTTTCTGGGTGCTCTCCCTCATCTGCCTCTCTCCCTTTCTCCCAAACATGGGAGCCGTTCATTTTAACTCTGTTGGATGTCAGAACACCATTTCTGCCAAGCAAGAGCTCAAGAGACCAGATGAGTTTAATGATGGTGTGGGGGGAAGGGAGGGAGGAGAGAGGGGCCAGCAAAGCTAATGAATCACATAACAGCTTTCATGGAAATACCGACAGCAAGTCATGTCCTCTTGGAGCTCGGGCAGTGAGCCATAGACCTTTTGTTCCCAGTGGAGCCAACAAACCACAATTTGCTCTCCACTGGATAGTTTAATTCCTTAGTCACCTCTTCCTCCCACAAGTCATTCTTGCATGGGGGGTTTACAAATGCTCTCATTTTTCAGAGTAGTAACACAGTGCTGATTAAACTGGTATTGAAGAAGTTGATTTTCCCCTGGAGAGTAATTTTTACTCGACTTAAGCTTTTCTTCCAAGGCTAGTGAAGGCCAGCTCTGCTGATTGGTCTCGTGAGGTGACTTGACAGGACTGACAGAGTTAAAATGNGAGTCTCCTCTGCTCCCAGGCCAGTGACACGGGAACAGCCAGACACTGTCACGGTCTGGACTGACCCCTTAGAGGAATTTAGTCATGAGTGTGAGTAAGTTACCTTTAGAATTATCTGAGGCAGCGTTAAGTGATAATCTGAGGTCCCCTGATTCCAAGTTGAAAGGCTAATGAGTGCTAAATTAATGGAAAAGATCATCAGTAAGTTCTCCTACCCTACAGGGCCTTCCCAGCAGTTTTCTGCCCTGGCTGGGAGGATGTGCTGAGTGGGAGTGCTTTCTCCATGGGCAGGATGACAGCTTTTACGAGAAGAACTTCTAGGGCATGGCAGGCAGCAGGATGTGGTTTATGCATTTTGTGTGAGATTAATTTCCATCAGCAAAACAAAGCCATTTTTGGATGAAGGCAGGGAACTTCTGGGAATCCTGCTGCATGAGTTGGTCAGCAAGAACTTGTCCTGTGGGTCCAGAGTTCTGGACTGTGCTTTTGCCCCAGTGCTGGTGGTGTTTCAGGACCTGCCAGTGGTAGGTCTAACATGATAGTAAATGTAAAAGCTTTCTTGATGATTGTTTCATTAGTTTAGTTAATGTGCTTGACAGCTGCAGAGTGACAAGGAAACAGCCAGGGGATGGTTGTGATTGTGTTGGTTCTGACACAGCATTAAATGACTTGAAAGAGGGAAAAGGGTGAAAGGAGAAGGGAGTAATGCTGGCCTTGGAGAAAAAGAAGCTTGCTTCTTTTTGTTTGGGCTATGTTTGGCTCCTCAAGATCTTGAAACTGTAAAACTGGACAAAGAAATTTGAGCAAGTATTGCCCCTTGATCTTCCCACTGAAAGCTGCCAGAGCCCTGGAGGTACTGAGGAGTTTATTTGGAAGCAGTCCTGTATTCTGGACCTTTTACCAATATTTCAGCAAAGTAATCTATCTTATTTTTTTTTTTCCTTTCAATTCAGTCCCTGATTTTACTAATTTACTCTTCATAAAATCTGATTTCCACAGGGAATGTATCTTTCAAAACAACGTGAGATTGTAAAACTGAAGCAAGAGTACTTCTCTGATTTCATTTGTACTGCATTGCTTGAGGAGAACTTAATTTGATTTTTCTGTGGTTCTCACAGACTGACACTAGAAGATGGACAAATATTTGATATTTTCATTATTTTCTAATACTTTCCCATTCTGTATCTCCAAGCAATTTGAGCATGATGATTGAAGATGATCTAAAACCGAGATCTCTGGTGATGGTAATAGACACTGTTAGATTTTCCATGCATCAACTTTTTTGTTCCTGTAATCCAAAGCAGGCATGTGTTCACAGATCTCTTTGGAATGTTCCATCTATTATATTTCACGAAATGTTTTTCCACAAGCATCAATAGATATGGATTGCATGTTCTGAGGCAGAGCACTCTGCCCTTGTGTGCTGTGTGATCATCAGTCGCTTCTCTCAGGCTATAAATTACATCAGAGCTGCAGCTTCCTGCCCTTTTCATCAGGCTCTGGAGCACACAGCTAACAAGCTCAATATTTTTATCAGCAGCAAAATTTACATTTGAAGTTCTTACAGGCAAATTTGATATTCATCACTGGAAAAATGCACTTTTGGGAAAGCACAGGGCTAACATGAGTTTGCAGGGTTCAATTCTGAGCATGTGTAGGGGATGTGTTGGCTGGAACAAGGACATAAATTTTCCATTTGTTACCAGCTCTGTAGGTTTTGTGTCTTGGTTGGAATTTATTCAGTTGCTTAGGAAAACTGTTAGGAGCAAAGCAAATACATCCATATCCCATGAGCAGACTTATGTTCCTCTCACATTCCTGTCCTGATGGATGCTTTGGTGCTAAGTGTTAAAAATCCTTGCTACTCAGGCCAGGAAGAATTTTACCAGCAACTTCAATGAAATCATATTTATTAATGTATGGAATGAAAATGGCTCTAGGGGCAGGGTGCAGTTAATCCTCTGGCACATTTTACTTATGTTGGATGACTTTTCTTTCTTCCACAACTGAATTAAGAAATCCCGTCTTATACTAAGGATAGAAATCTGTTTTAATTAGTCTGAAATGTGTAGAATGCAAAGGTGGCTTCTTCCCTGCATCGGGAGATCTTCTTTTGTATTGTTCACATCCTAAAGGTCTTCTGCATTTTGCCATTGCTGCATTTATACNTGCTCCCAGGCCAGTGACACGGGAACAGCCAGACACTGTCACGGTCTGGACTGACCCCTTAGAGGAATTTAGTCATGAGTGT
>WAAG01091124.1:0-25447 GCA_013390105.1 Tichodroma muraria
CCTTGAACACTTCCAAGGATGGAAAACAGACCATAAAAAGCCATACTAAGGGAAAACCCTGATTCTGAGCACTGATTTTATGGAAGAGGTTCTGCTCCAAAACCTGTCCAAGCTCCCTGGGTGCCTTCCAGGGTTAACTCCTCTCCCTGCAGCCCAGCAGAGCCACTGCAGCCAAACCACACCCAGGTCTGAGCGCTCCTTGACTCCTCTCTGTGCTGTCAGCTCACAGATGCCACCGTGTTTTTCCAGGCATTTCCACTCTGCTTTGCTCCCTCGCAAAAAACCCAAAATTTCCAAGCTGTTGCAGCTTTTTTTTTTTTTTTTTTCCTCTCTCTCTGATAACAGTTCCTTGTGAATAAGGACAGAACAAACTCCTTTCCTGTGTTTTCTCAGAGTGGCAAGGGACGAGCTTTTCAGGGCCAGGCATTTTTCTGCCTCAGGCAAAAGGGATATTTAGTGCGATATCTGGGGACCTTCTTACAGGGAAATGGGAAGCCCCAGGAAAGGAGGATTAGCTTGATGAGAGTGGTTTTCACCCTGCTGGGATGTCAGCCATGCACCAAGGTCAGGAGAAGGAAAAGCAGAGGGAAGTAAATCTTGGACAGTGGCACATCTGGAGCCAATGGACAGAGAAAGGGGAGCTGGAACTGGAGTGGGAACAGATCAGGGAGAGGGTGTTGGGAATGGTCCTACAGGCAGCAGTGGGGAAGGATGCCCTTTCTGCAGTCATCTTGATTTTCTTCTCCCCCCCCTTTTTATTTTTTTTTCCCATGGAGTGTTCGTGTGTGGGTTTGTGTGCGTGTCTAAGAGTGCCCTCCATTGGCCACATCCAGGCTGCTGCTCCAGCAGTGTCACCAGCACAGGCAGGGAGGCTGGTGGGGGCTCCACCAGGCATGTCACCCTTCCCTCGTGGGAGGACTGTGCCATGCAGGGACTTTGGAAAGCAGGACACGGCAGCACTGCCAGCACCCTGCGGGCTCCTCCTGCCCAGCAGAGCTGAAATCTCTGGGCTGGGCACAGCCGCAGAACTGGACACGCCGGTTTGGAGGCGTCCGTCTCTCGGTGGGATGGGGTGAATCGGCCAGTGGGGCTATTCAGGCAGAGGGTGAGGGCTGCTGTGGGTAAAGTCAGAGGTGCCCCGATCCCTGCTCACACATCCCACACTGCCTGACTCCCCAGGGTGGCCGTGGGTGTGCAGAATTTGTGCAGGAATCAAGCAAGAACACGAGGGTGGTGGCAAAATCCAGCCTCTGACCTGGATCGCTCCTGCAGGAAGGCAGGGCCCATCATGGTTGTGGGTGGTCAAAGCCTGGACTTGGTGACCTTGGAGATCTTTTCCAACCTTAATAATTTGATGATTCTATGGCTTGCAGGCTCCAGAATTCACTGGGACAAGCACAAACTGGATGCCTAAATTCCTTGGGCTCCAGAATTCACTGTGACCAGTGCAAACTGGATGCCTAAACACCCTGGGCAGCCCAGGTGTAACCTGTGATTTAGTCCTTGCCTGGTTTTGATTTGAGCTGTGAAGGTCCCTCCCAGTGGATTTCTGATCCAGTGGATGCCAAAGTGGGATGGCAAATGCTCAGCAACAAGGTAGAAAAAATTACCAGGGCCATGCCCAGTCGTGTGAGGGTGCAGGAGCCTTGCTGGTGGTTCACAGCTCTTCATAGTGCCCTTCTCTGTCACCCATGCACAAGGTAAACCAACACAGAAAGACCATTCAGACCAAACTTTTCAGTCTCTTTCTGTGGGTTTCTTGGGATAAAAAAAACATTTTTTGCCAGGGACATAAACACAAAGGCAACAATATTTTGGTTTGTCCTTGACAAATGCAGGCAAAGGACAGCCCAAGGTGCTCCAATGTCACAGGCTGTCCCCAGGCTTTGCCTTGTCAGACCCATCTCCCAGGCACAGATGGAAGGAAAGGGTAGGGGAGGTGTTGTGTGCTCCAAGTTGGAGCCAAAGGATGGAAACAGGCAGGGATGTCTTCCATCACTCAAAATTCCAGAAACAGCCAGGCTACCTAGACACTGGCTGTGGCAATAAACATGGTAATGTGGGTAAGTTTGACTATGTGCCATAGAAATGTGACCTCCAACACTGCAATAATCTGTTTTTTCACTCATTTAATATCCCTTGCCCAGCTGCAGGCTGTAGCCTGTGGTTATATGTCCCCCTTGGGGTTTTTTTGGGATGGAAATGTAGGAGATGGATCTCTGCTGACATGCATCAGCCACTCAGGTGCCTGCTGCATCTTCCCTCCCTGCCAGGACCAACACCTGTTGAGCCAAAGATCCAGGTCTGGAGGGGGCTCTGCCCATCCACTCCTGCTCTGAGTAAAGAGTCCCAGTTTACCAGGGATTAGTTGAAAGAGAAAAAAGAAATATGTTTATGATCCTTATGGTGAAACCTTCCAGATGGGACTGCACTGAGGGGAAATCAATTGTGAGACCCAACAACTGTAACAGGTCTTGTTAAAGTTTGCTGGCCTTTATGGTGCTTTTCCCAGACAGGGGCAGTGAGGGGGAATTTGTTTTGTGCTCACCACATCCTCAGACAGAAGCAGGTCTGTGGCCAGCGTGAGAAAAATTGAGTTTGTGGAGAGCAGGAGGCCTGGGCTGAATCCCAGGCACTGAAGTCACCATTAGGGACTGGATTTCAAAACAAACCCTGTCTCCTCATCATCTGGTTGCTATGGAGGCACTGCTGGCTCCTGCTTCCAACCAGGAAAGGCAGGTTTCCGGTCTGGACCAGAGGTTAAGATGACAAGAGAGATGGAGATACTATTTACAAGAGCATGGAGAGACAGGACAAGGGGGATTGGCTTCCCACTGACAGAGGGCAGGGTTAGATGGAATATTGGGAAGAAATTCTTTACTCAGAGGGTAGTGAGGCCCTGCACAGGCTGCCCAGAGAGATTCCGGATTCCCCATTCCTGGAAGTGTTCAAGGCCAGGCTGGACAGGGCATGGTGCAACCTGGGATAGTGGAAAGTGTCCCTGACCATGAGAGAGAGTTGGACGAAATGATCTTTAAGGTCCCTTCCAACCCAACCCACTCTGTGATTCTGTGATCCTTGCGGGTCCATTCTAACTCAATATATTCCATAATTCTGTGATCCCTGGCCGGCTCATCAGGGTGAAGGTCGGGTAGACTTTGGATTTGCAAACAGAATGAGCTTTTCCAGCACTGCCCTAAGAGAGCCAGTGGCCACTTTCAGAGTCTCAGATAAAGCAAGAGCCTTTCAGCTCCCAAATCTGATATTTAAAGCATTCACAGTCCTATTTAGGCAACCCCTCCTGCTAATCGGGAAATTCGTAAGATGTTTGGCAGACGCCTGTTCTTTTCTTCGCAAGCAAGACCAGGTTTTCATCCCCTTTTCACTCCTGAATTCTGGCCCCAGAGGCAGGCAGGAGCCTGGCAAGAGAAGATTTGCACTGTCGAGCTTCGTGGACTGCAAACCAGACAGGAGTGAGGATCTGACTTGTAAAAAATTTAAGTCCAAATGCATTTGGACTCCGTGCTGATTAGTGTCAGGTCTAACACACACTCAGGAATCTGGTGGCAGGGGCTGCAGCGATTTGAAGCTGGGATGAAACACAGTTTGCAAATAGCAGGTCTGACTTCTGAGTTCCCTAACCCTTTCCTGCCCAAAAGAAAAGGTTTTGGCAGAAGAAGGGAGATGCAGAGACAAGTCTTTTATATAGAGCAGGGAGAGAAACTAAGTGAAAGTGGAGGTGCATTTAGCTTCTCATCTCTTCCCAGATTCACAGGATGGTCGGTGGGCTTCTCATCTCCTGTTTTTCAGTCTCTCCTGGGGCTGGGTTTAGCTCCCCGAACTGTAGATTTGCTGGGAATTTGCATGGCTGTGGTGGAAGCTCCCTCTTTTTGCAGTCTGGGAAGGCAGAGCCTGGCATGGAGTGGGAGATGGCAGCACTGGGGACAGAAGTGGGGACACCGTGGGGCTGGAGCTGGGTCAGTGGCTGCAATGAAAACGAGTTTTCCCTCCTCCCTGGACGCCCCTCTCCATAGTCTCTCACCCTAATTCCTTCCTGGTAGTGCCGCCCTGATCACGGGAAACACATCCCAGATGATCTGAATTATTTGGAGTTTGCAGCCCAGGGCAATGTTTGGCCCTCCGGAACTGGGCTGTTTGCATTTCAATGCAGAGGCCTGAGCACCTGCTTTCACTATGAACTTCTCACTATGAAGTCTCCCGAAATGGTGGCAGTTGTCTGACTTGATAGGGGGAAATCTTCCTCCCAGGTTCCCCTTTGGAAATGGGGCAGCAGATCTGTTTTGGAGCTGCAGGGTCAGGATGAGCCTCACGCAAGGGGAAACGCCTGATTTTCTCTACCTGGGGTGAGCTGAGAAGGGGAGAAGGGGAAAAGCTGGAAAGGTGGGAGGGAAAAGGTCCCATGGCTGCTGTGAGATCAGCAGTGAAGAACCCATGCCCTGAGGGTCTGCCCCTCCTGCGGCTGTTAACAGAGCCCCTCCCCAAATCTGGGGGTGGACAATTGTGGGAGGGGGTGCAAAATAAGGAAAGTCCTGCTACTGATCTTCTTTCCCCTTCTCTTTTCTCTCCTGGAAAGAGAGGAGATGGAGGGAAGGGATCATAGGAGAGACTCTTGTTGGGGTAAGACAGAGGGAGATTTACACGAGTGCAGAGGAGCCTTTTTGGCGGGGGGGAGCAGGGATCTGGGCAGCTGGGCTGGAGGAGGAATCTGTGCCATAGAAGGTTGCAGGGAACGCATCCTTAGGGCATTGCAGGGTGGATTCTACTTTGGATGATGGGTTTTGGGGGCTGGTGGAGGTCCTGGGACTGGCACAGAGGGCTCTCACTCTCTGCAGATGCTCTGAGCCTGGCTACAGCACCACAGGCTTTGGGGTGTCCTGCACTCAGGGGTGAAAGGAGAGGTGGGTGCCTGATGTGGGAAGACATAAAATCTGTCTTTATTGTCCTTTTTTTGCTCCTGTACTGGATGTACCACTCCATCCATTATCCATTGTCTGGCCTCAGGGCTACACCAGAGCTGGGTTCCTGAGCAGCAGCTCCCTTCCCTGCACTGTTTTGATGGAAGGGAGAGAGAAAAGGAGGGACATTAAGAGGCTAAAAAAAAAAAGTGCTGGCAGAACGAAGAGAGGAGGCAGAGCTCAGCTGGGCCATGCTGACCTCCAGCCCACCCTCCCCAGGTGCAGCCTGAAGTCTGTGTTGAACCAGCATCCTGGCCCCCTCGGGATAAGGAGAGCTGGAGACTCCCTAACCCAGAGATAATCCTGTTTTCTTTGGGGGGATGGTTCAAATTCACGGTCAAGGCTCTGCTTGGCTCAGCAGAGGGATCTGCATGGGCAGGGGGCACTGGGCAGGAAGGCAGGTCACAGCTGGGCTCGCCCCGGGGTGAGTCACGGTTGGGCCCCTCCTGGGGGTGGGGACACCCCCAAAGCAAGCCTGGGGACGGTGATGTGGGGCTGCATCTTCCCCCCCGTGAGAAGTGCTGGGACTGGGGCTGCTGTGTGGGTTCTCAGCCGCGTGAAGGGTTAATAAAAACAACAACAACAACAAAGTACCGCCAAATCCCAAGCCTCTTCTCTTTCTCTCCCCTCCTCCTTCCCTTCCCTGTTTTTTCCAGGTGTTGTTTATGGCCACAGGAGGGAGCTCAAATCCAGACATGGGAGGATCAGCTTGATTTCGGATCCAGAGCCTCTTAAACTCTGCTTTTCCTCTAAGCTGGTCCCTGTTATGTCCAGGATCTGGCACCTGCTTGACATTTACTTTGAGTTCCAGAGGACCCGAGACCTAGGATGAGGAGCATTGGATCCGCCCTGAACCTGCTTTTGGTATCGCCACTCTACTTTGTGTGGACCGTGGTCGCTCTGGACCTGGCACAAACTCCCTGCACCACTCTGGTCCAAGGGAAATTCTTTGGGTATTTCTCCTCCTTTGCCGTCTTCCCGTTGAACTCCTCTCTCTGCTCTTGGATTATCCAGAACCCCGACCCTCGCAGGTACACTTTGTACATGAAGATCCTCAAACCCTCCGGCGTATGTGAGCACCAGCACATCCGCACCTACCAGTTCGACTCCTTCCTGGAGTCCACCCGCACCTACCTGGGCATGGAGAGCTTCGACGATGTGTTGAAGCTCTGCGATGGCTCCACCCGCTTTGCCTTCCTCCAGTCCAACAAACAATTCCTGCAGATGAAGCAGACGGCCCCGCCGGGCGTGGACACCTGGCCCATGCGGTGGAAGCCCACCAAGGCTCAGGAGAGGGACTTCTCGGTGGAGTATCTGGTGGTGGGCAACAGGAACCCGAGCAAAGCCGCCTGCCAGATGCTCTGCAAGTGGCTGGACGCCTGCCTGGCCATCAGCAGCAGCTCCCACCCGTGTGGCATCATGCAGACGCCGTGCTCCTGCTCGGGAGGGGAGGTCCTGGATCAGGCCAGCGAGATCCTGGGCTTCACCAGGAAGAAGGAGGATTGCTACAAGGACGGAATTTACCTGGAGAACTGCGTGAGCAGCCCCAAGGACAGCAACGGAGCGGAGTTCCTGGGTGAGTGGAGGGTGGTCGGGGGGTGTTGGGGAGGGAGGGCTGGTTGGGGTCTCCTCTCACGGGTCTCACACTGTCCCTGTCAACTTTGTGTCTGTGGATGCCTGGCATGAAAAACCTCATTTCCCAATCGGCAGGCAGGTCAGGTAACCTACGGGGCTCTTTATGAGCCTGCGGCTGGAATTGCAAATCAGCTGCCCCTAAATATTCCCCAAGTTGTTGCATTCGTTCTCAGGGCTTGTTCATTGCTTGTTTTACTCCTGCAGCCTCCGAGCTGCTGAGAGGGAGCTTCTTACCTGAGGGTGAGCAGTTTTCCAACTTAATTACAGATGTCCTAGAAAAAGCAGGATCCAAGCTACCTCCCGAGGCAGGTTGCTCTCAGCAGCCCTATCAACCACTTTTAATTCCTAGGGAAAACTTAATTCTTGGGTCTGGTTCAAGGGGATGGCAACAGAAGGCACTCTCGTTTTGTTCTCAGTCTCATTTTTCCTTCCGGAGGCTTTCAGAGAGAAAATTCGTCACACTGCTTCCATGGGGTTACTCGGTGCCTTCGCTGGGGCTCCTTCCTCAGATACTTCACTGGGTTTTGATTGTGGTCTGGAGTATGGTGGGGGCTGGAAAGGGACAGGCGAGGTGGGAGAGGCATGACAGAAAGGGCTGTGAGTCAAGGTGGGGTGATCCTGAAGTTTGTTCTTCTGATTTTGGGGAGGGAAGGGCTCCTTCCACAGACCTGACACGGCCTTGCCGAGCAGAAGGGACTCGGGGGGGTGCGAGAGTGGAGCCCTTTCCTCACCGCCTGTGTCAGGTCTGCTCCGGGGTGTTTATTCAGCTCTAGACAGTGTAGAGCTGTTTATTCAGCTCTACACCCATAGTGCAGGCTATGTAAAGCAGAGGTGTGCTGCAAAATAGGAATCCGGGTGGCAGGGAATGGAGCCTCCGGTTCTGTGAGTCTCAGACCCCCCCACCTGACCCTCGCCCCAAGGTCTCATCTTTTTCAGGTGCTGGACTGAAATGTCCTCTGCCAGCAGCAGAAAGTTGACATCTGTCTGGGTCAGGAATTTGGCGATCCTTCCTGGCGATTTTCCACCCCTGTTGAGGATGGGTTTTCTCAGGGTTGAGGGGAAGAGGCCAGATTTGCTTTTGCAGTAGGCAGGAGGTGACCAGGCACAGATTCAGGCTGTGCAGGGTGATTTTCCTGCAGACTGCAGCCTGGCGTTAGCTGAGAGATTAGGATATGATCAGGTACTCGTGCTTTCGTCAGTGTAATTTGGGGGAGATTTTGTTTCTCACTGGTCTGTGAATCAATGCACGAAGGCACAGCCGAGCCATAAATCCTGCAAATTAGTTCTTCAGTTGTGCCTCCCTCCCTGGCCACGAGCACAGGACTCTCCAGGTTTGGGTTGGTGGGGGTTTTTTTTGGTGTTTTGTTGTTGTTGTTTTTTTTTTTTTTCTTGCAATGCCCTTTTCTCGTGTGAACAGCTCGTGAGGAGCCTCCTCTGAGTTAAGTCATGTGTCATGCTGAAATTTGCTGATTGGGTGATTTATGCATTCCACCCAAGCAGTGTGACCTTTCTCACTGCAACCAAAGGTGAAATTTGAAATAAGATTTTCAGCAAATCCTGAAGCATTCAAGCTTAATATTGGCTTTTGTAGGGATCTCTCCTAGTCCAGCTTGAGTGCCTGAATGTTCCCACAAAGTAAATATGAAAGAGGCTCAAGGGTGGCTGAATCAAAATCCTTTTTGGGTGTCAAATATTTGTAGAGTGGAGATAATTTTTCTGCTGGCTGCTCACATCTGCTCCATATTGAAGACAGGGAATTATCATCTTGGCTGGTGGGATGCCATCCACACAGAAACGATGCTTGCAGGGTGCCCGGGCTCTCCATGTGCTGCTCTGTCTGTCACTGTGTCTGTTTTGATTTATGCAAAGGCTTGATCAGGAAGATGGAGGCGAGATCCAATTTGGACAGGGAGTCAGCAATCCCTTAACAGCATTTTGTGGGTGGAATATTTTGATAGGGTTCCTGATTTCCAAGTGCTGATGCTGGTTATTGCAATCATTGCTGTTCTGATTGTATTTGTAGCATTTTTTTTTTCAACAAGGTTTTTTATTTTTTTATTATTATTATCATTGCTATTTTTCCCTCCCTGCTGCTTTCTGAGTCATTTGTTGTTTCTGGGCCTGTCTTAACACTTTCATCTTTAGGAGCAAGTGGAGATGTGTGAGTTGTAC
Organism: Tichodroma muraria; assembly: GCA_013390105.1. Lineage (NCBI taxonomy): Eukaryota > Metazoa > Chordata > Aves > Passeriformes > Sittidae > Tichodroma > Tichodroma muraria. The sequence goes on from WAAG01091124.1 coordinate 8,784, forward strand.
TAATCTACTCTAATGACTTTAGAGGCACAAGAAGGAGTGTGGAAGGTTTCCTGCCCATGGCAGGGGGCTGGAATGAGATGAATTTTGAGGTCCCTTCCAACTCAAACCATCCTATGGATTGCAGATACCCAGATACCATCCTGAAATATGAAACCTGACTTTCCCTAATGTGCCTTTTTATTCCTTGGATATGTCCAAAGCAAATGGATGGGTGCAAATCTACAGTGAGATGTTGCAGTGGATGCAGCTGTACTTTGGCTCATGGTCTGGGGGTGAGATTCCTGTGAAAAGCTTCATTCCAAGAGGGTCCTGTTGCTCCAGAACTACAGACACTCTCAAGAAAACAAAACTGACAGCCTGTTCTCACTCGTGGCCAGTGATTTTACACCTGGCTCAGGTGCAGAGGGAAGTTTATGATCATTTATTGAGGAACTTCACAAAGAAACTCTGCCAAAGTGACCCTGTCTTATGTAGAACATTGGTTCTTCAGTGTCTGGAGGAAGGAGAAGCTGCTCCAAATTTGCTTCCCAGATTTAGTGAGACTCTCTTTGCACTCACTGTCCCACACAGACATTGCAGAGGGTACAGCAGGCAGTGGTGGGTTCCAGAAGAATCCCTCAGGTTCTCCCTCAGACGTTTTGGTCTTGCTGCGCATGGAGCTTGTCCTGGTGATCAGCAAGACATGCTTTGAAAATCTTGGGCAGCTTGAACTGGAAATGTTTTCCAGGAGAAGACAATTCAATGTGGAAACCATTTTTGGCCATTATCAGATCTCCCTTGGCTAACTCAGGTAAATGTGGGAAGAAGGCAGAGGTTTGTTTGTAGGTCCAGATGTTTAGATGTAAACTCACTTCCGTGGGATGCAAATTGGCAGCCCTGGAATAGCTTTGGGGTGCAAGAGCAGGAGACTCTTCTGAAGAAGGGAAAACCTCCAGAAATGCTGGGCATTGGTTCTTCAGGGTCTGAAAGTGCTGCTGACCCTCCCAAATGTGAGCTGGCTTCGGTAATCGGAGCTGGAGCTGTAGCAGGGATGATGATGATGTGACCCTGTAATGGGAGAAGGTTAAATATGTGCTTAAGTGCTGTGCTGAGTTAGGCACTTAATGAATGTCTAATTAGTCTTGTCTCCCTGTGAGCTGTTCCTGGAAGGCCATTGCAGTGCTGTCACATTTTGGTGGCCCAGAGATAAACATCATTCTCTGGTCCTTCTGCTCTTCCTGTCCCCACCTGGGAGGGATCCATGGTGCTGACTGCAGAACAAGGCTAAAAGTGTCCCTCAAAATATATTGTTTGCTTCTTGATAGATCAGGTGGCTCCAGGGCTGGAGGGGTTTTTATAACTGAATGGATAACGAATGGATAACTGAAACAGTCTGGTAATGCTAGACTGAAGTGCTGGGAATTTTCCTGCCTATCCTGCTGAATTTTTCCATTCTTTTGCTGTCCCCATTGCTCTGAACAAAATCAAATCCCCATTCCTCACACATGCTCATCACTTCTGTTTTGTTAGTGGTGTTTCATCTTCCACTTTTAAGTACTTTTGCACCTCTGTGACCTTGATTAAGATGTCTCAGAGTGTCTGATCTCTGTTTGGAGAGGCCCATGAACAAGTTCCATCTCAACCTCTGCTGCATTAGGTAGGCTGGACTCCCTAAATCTCTCACTGCAGGACCCACCCTCCAAACCTCTCTTGCTGTTGGGAAGTTTTGCTTCATGCTTGGTGTGTTCTTTGGTCAAAACATGCTTTGGTCTCCTCAGCAGGGCTGAGCATCTGCCTGGATTTGTGGCTGAGTGGCTCCTGAATGGGGTCCATGATGTGGAAGAGGAGCCAGAGGCACAGAAATTAATCAATTCCCACCCTCCCTGCTGCAGGAATCATCTTGGGCGGCACAGCTCCCCTCCCCTCGAATCTCCAATCTCATCCAGGGCAGGAGTAACTTGCTAAATCATTTCCTATGTTTGAGATGAGCTTTAGTGGCCAGGAAAGCTCCAGAGATTGATAAAGAGCTATGAGTAATTGCCCAGGGGCTGATCTCAAGCCTCTCCTCAACATCTTCAGCTCCTTATGACACACACTCTGTTCCTCCAGCAAGATTCCCCCTGGCTGGAGCAGCTGAGCTTGCAGACAAAGGTGTTTGGCTTCGGATTTGCCAGCCAAAAATGGCAAAGGGATTTGGTGAGTGCATTTGCATTGCCTCTCAGGAAGGTGTGCTGCATTCCAGCTCCTCGCTTCTCCACCTGTGTCTGTCCCTGTTGTCTGTTCTGGGCATCCCTGAGAGCAGAGGTTGGATGTGGAGAGAGATCGACAGTGAGACTCAGGGCAAGGAAGCACTGATTTCTCCTCGTGTGTAAAATTTTCCTGTTTGAGCTGCTGAAATCATTGGAGATTTTACCTGACATCCCCCCAGCTTAAGTCCAAATCTCTGCAGCTGACAACAAGACCTGATACTCCTTCCCAGCTCCTGGAGGAGGAGGTTGATTAGAGCCTGGCACGTCGCAAAGAGGTCACGTTGTCACCTGCAGTGAATCCCTACTGGACCCATATGGGCAGCTCCTGCCGGGAATGTCCCTCTTGCCTGTGGTCGCGGGGTGTTTCATGGATGAGGCAAATGTGGGGAGCTCCTCCCTGGGAGCTGGAAAGGGGGGTTCTGGCTCAGTTTAAGCACTCAGATCTCTCTGACCTGTACAAGCCCTGCCTGCCCCACTGTTCTCCTCCAGGATCATCAAAGACCTTACTGGGAATGGAATGGAATAGAAATAGAAATAAAAGTAGAATAGAATAGAGTAGGAATAGGAATAGGAATAGGAATAGGAATAGGAATAGAATAGAATAGAATAGAATAGAATAGAATAGAATAGAATAGAATAGAATAGAATAGGTTTTCAGTTGGAAAAGATCTGCAATGATTATCTAGTCCCACTACCTAACCAAAAGTTTAATTAAAGGCATTGTCCAAATACTTCTTATGCACTGGCAGGGATGGGACATCAACCACCTCTCTAAAAAGCATGTTCTGATTTTTGACCAGTCTCTCAGCAAACAAATCCTTCCTGACGTCCAGCCCACACCTCCCCTGGTGCATCTCGGGATCCCAGGGAGGATTAAGCATGGCCACGCAGCACCACTGTGAAGTGAGGGGCAGAAATTCCCCCGTGTCCCGGCTGCTCTCAGCACTAAATCCGCCCCTGCCTGTGTCTGTACAGAGATGGGGTGGAGAAAAACGAGCAGAGTAAAGCGATCAGTTCCATTGTGAACCCAACAGCTTGTGGACATGATCACAATGCAGAAACATCAGCAATTACCGGCTCAATGCGCTGTCGTTGTCGTCGCAGGGAGAGTAAAGGTGGAATTTACATCCAGTCGCCCAGGGAGTTTCACAGGCAACTACTCCCATTATTGCAGCGTGGACTTTTACGGGTAATTTAATGAGTGGCAGCCTGGTGAAAGGCTCAGCTTTTCGGTTTCCCCTTTTTATCTCTCTGTCTCTATTTTTAATTTTCAGGTTTTTTAACATCCTCTCGTATTCAGATTCCATAGCAGTCACCACAAAATGTTTTGTAGGGGAGTGCAAGGTGAAATTAAGGTGCAGGGAAACACTGACACCAGAGTCAAAATCATCACGTGTCTGGAGTAGTTTTCCATCTATAACTGCAGAAAATGAGGATGATGGTGCTGACACCTCAAAGGGAGAGTGCACAGAGGCATTCCTGTCCCTTTTCACTGCCTATCCTAAATATTTGTCCCTTTTCACCACCCATCTTAAATATCTGATGTATTTAGGTAATGGGAGCAGGCTGAAAAATGGAAAACATTTTTATGAGAGGAACTGGGTCCATGGAGATCTTTAGATGTTTGATTCACCTGTGTGGTGCCCGAACTCCCTAGAACCCAAATGAACTAACAACTATGAATGTTTTAGAAACCAATATGAATTTTCTAATAAGAAACTAAATGAAAAGAACTAAGAACTGCCCTATTTGGGACCAATGAACATTGAACCAATGAATTTCTCTGCGTTTTGATTGTGAAATTTGACTGTTTTGACTGTAAAATATGTGAAAAATCTAGTAAAAATCATGTGGGATGGAATGATTTTCTCTGCACAACCCAGGCAATGTGTGGATGAAATTATTTCTGTTGCACATGCTGGACAGAACAACATCCTGGCCAGAATAAAGTAATGCCTTGATTCTCCAACACTGAGTTGGAGAGTTTCTGTTTTTCCTGCAGGTTCGGTGATAGTTCCAGAGCATCACCAACACCTCTGTAACTCGTCTCTTTTCCCGTATCTTCCCATTCTTACAATCAGTGAAATTTTGACATCTACGTGTGTTGATTCTATCTCCTGCGAGTCCCGCATTCCCCAGGACAGTATTGGAGCAAGCTTGGGATAAATAGGTTAGAAACCTGGTTTGGGATTCTCAGCAAGCATCCTGGGGAGGACTCGGCCATCCACTGTGTGTCTCTGGGGTGGCTCTGCCAATGTCACCTCCAGCCGCTGAATTTCCTTTTGGCACGCTCTCTCCTTGCAGTCAACAATCTGATACTGAAATCCCATATTTTATCCTTCAGCACGGTGAGACAGCCAGGCTGGGAAAGGACGTCCTTTAGCACATCAGAATTGCAGATCTGTGGAGTTTAAATATATTTCTTTGTGTTCCCTGGCTCGAGTTTCAATAGAGCGATAATTGCCACACACCTCATTAAGCTGAATGCTCTCAATAGGTCTTGAGTGGTCCATGTCATTAAACAAACAGTTACTGGCTTGGGATCTGCCCGGTGTTTGGAAGCTGTAAAGAAGGGACCTGAAGGCTGTGAAAGCTGCAGCTCCAGCTTCTTGAGGAAATGGGGCTGCCCTGGCAGGGTGGCTGCTTTGCCCTGCTGTTTCTAGGGCACTTTGAGGAGTCTGATCCTTCCCTGTGCCCTGAGGCATGGTGCAAGTCCCTGGTGTTTTCACCTTGCTTGGATGAAGAGGGGGATGCCTTGGTCTCTGCCAGTTTGGATTTTGGGATTTGGAAGCTGACACTTCCCCGCTTGTTAGTTTTGGATCAGAAGTTCAGGTATATTTGTCTTGAAGGCCCAAACCAGAGAAAGATAATGAAATTCAGTGTATGGCACTGAAAACAGGAGAAACAGCTGGGAGCAGGGATGCTGTCACTCTTTTTCCGGTTAATTTCCTGAATCTGAAGTCTGAAGGACCAAGATACAGGGTGTTGTCCCCTCAGCTTTTGCTGAGGCACCGAGACTGATCAGAAGAGGACCTACAGAGAGATTCTGCTTCAGGATCTACTGGAGGCCGGGATAGGACAAGGGGAACAGTGATTCCACCACGTTTCCCTGCTTAATCTGCTCTCCCAGACTAAACCCATCCACATGGAAGGCTTTATTCAGTGATCTGTGTGCCCACTGGATGAAATCGAGGGTTAGTTTTGGTATCTCTTTCCCATAGCTTGACTCAAGTTGTGACCAAGACTGTCAGCAGAATCCCATTCCTGCAAGCTCTGGTCAGAAGTAGAGGTATGGAAAAAAGGCTCTTTAGGGCACGTGCTGTGGGGATGACCAGGACAGCTTCCTGTTGGCTGTTTGACCTCCATAAGTGCCCAGCCCAGAGCTCAGGTGGGCAAGGAAGCAGCTCAGGTGTGCTCTGAGCTTCATGGCTTTAAAGCTAGTGCCCTGTGAGGCAGCCAGGCCGAAAGTCAGGGGTGGTGTGCACGTGAGTATATGCACAGGCAAAACTGTCCTGTTGTAGGGAGATGCCAGACACTCCATTCTCCATGAACAGATCCAGTCCATGAAGATCACAGAATCACAGAGTAGGTTGGGTTGGAGAGGTCTTTCAACGTATCTCATTCCAGCCCACTGCCATGGACAGGGACTTTCCACTATCCCAGGTTGCTCCAAGCCCCATCCAACCTGGCTTTGAACACTTCTGGGATGGGACATCCACCAGTTCTCGGGGCAGTTGTGCTTGGTGGAAGTAGTGCTGGATGGTACCAATTTGCTCTTGATGCCCATTAACCTGGATCTGGGATTAAACAATCTCTACAGACCTGGATTAGAGAGGTTTTTGCACCATAATTCCAGTTTTGGATGTGCTTTGAAAGATGCTACTGGCCATTCCTAGGAGAAAAACACTCAGGAAGACGTGCCAGGACTGCTGTTCACAACTGGGTTTATTCAGCACTTGTCTTCTACCCTGTTAGTGGGGGTCAGTTACAGAATTATCAATAAATTGACTGATGAAAACTTCTGTCCACAAAATCCTCTCCCTTTCCTACACTTTCTTTCTCCTTTGTTTAGTTTGCTGTGTTTAGTTGTTTGGTTTTTGTTTTGATGTCCTGCTTGGCAGGGATTCATAGAATCATGGCGTGGTTTGGTTTGGAAGGGACCTTAAACATCATCATCACATTTCAACCCCCTGCCACGGGCAGGGACACTTTCCACTGGACCAGATTTCTCAGAGTTCCATCTGACATGGCCTTGGACACTTCCAGGGGATGGGGCATCCACCGGTTCTCTGGGCAGCCTGTGCCAGGTCTCCCTGGGGATTTCTCTTCTCTAGGCTGGAAAACCCCAGCTCTCCCAGCCTGTCTTCATAGGAGAGGCTCCAGCCCTCTGAGTATCTTCTTTAGGGTCAGCCAGGATCAACGAGTGGTGCTGTGACTTGAGGTCAGCGATGTTTGTAAGAGGAAGGCTGAGAGAAGGCAGCAAAGGAGCTGCTCGGGAGGATGGCTGGGTTGCTGGGGGGGCACTTGATGAAGAAGAGAAGATGCAGGGACCAGGAGGGTCCCCAGATAACCATAGAGAAGTCATTAAGGAGATTGCTTTCCGTGCTTCTGTGCTTTTGGGCCACGGAGGAGCTCAGGAGGCCTCTTTGGGGAGTTCAGCCAGCTGCCTGCATGGACCCACTGCAGCTGAGGAGTCATCAAGGAGAAAACAGACCTTGTGGGAGAGCCACGATGGATCCCACCCGCTGCCAGGGCAGGGGTGGCTTTCCTGGCTCAGCAGATTTACCTGCAGTGTTCCCCTCTCTGCCATCCCTTTCCTCCCACCAGCCCTTGTGTCCATGTCCCAGCTCAGCAGTGTCACGTTCGAGCCTGCTTTCACTGGAGCTGGTGGAATGTTCAGTGTGAGTTTTGTCCTGGTGAAATCTGTTGCCTTTTTCTTGCTTCAGGGCAGAAGAAAAGTTGAAGCTTCCCCTGACCAGCCATCCCCACTCCTGAGCCTGCTGGACTGGCCCCCAGCTTGGCACTATGCTGTCCCTTCTGAAAAACAGAGCTCTGTGATTACTGGGAAGGATGGAATTTCCTGCCATGTGAAGTCCTATATTTCCTCTCCTGTGATAATCTCAGCTCCTCTCATTGCTGCTCATATCCAAATCCTTCATGACCCTCATTTTCCAGCAATGCCTTTGGGATTTTCCTGCTACCAGCACCCTCATGGGGCTTTTTCTGGACGTTACATAAGATATCTGGAGTATTTCTGGCCTGCGTGGGATGGTGGGTCAGATAAACCAGTTAACAGCTGTATTAGCTATTTTTTTAGTGAGTGGGATCACTCAGACTGAGCTTGCACACACCAGAAACTTCATAGATTGAGCATCTTTGGGGTGAGGCTGGCTTCCAGTAGTGGTTGAAGGAGTATAAATCCGACAGATAAACCCAGAAATGTCCTTTCCTGGTCTGGAAAGGACAGGAAAGGACTGTCTTGACCTTTCTGCCAGGAAAAAACCACCTGAGCCAGCATTTTATCAAGCATCCTGTGACCTCTCCCTCATGGTCCCACTGGCTTATTCTGGCTTTGGGGTTGCATTTCCGCTCCTGGGGCTGGGGATGCTCCTCTGCTGGGTGCAGGAGGCAAAGGGACCTGTGATGAGCAAACCAGAAATCCCAGGAGCAGAACAAGAGGAGATCTGGGGTTTCCAGTGTGTCACCCAGCAGGAGTGGGTCCTGCTCTCTGGAGAGGGGCTGGATGAGCAGAAGGCCTTGGAGAAATGCCATAAATAGTTCTGGAGACTTCAAAGGTTTGTGGAGGATTTGTCTTGCATCTTCTCTCCCTGGATGGGAATTCCTCTCAGTGAGCCACGGCAGGCACTGGGCACTCAAAGAAATGCTTTTAATAACACAGAAGGAAAACAAAATAAATGAAGAGGTGGTGGAGGAAGGAGTGGATGAAGGACAGAGCTGCCCCAGGGCATCTCCATTCCTGCATGTCCAGAGAGCCAGAGGCACGGGCACACAGCTGGGTCTGGTGCATGGATGTGCACAGACAGGGGAGTGTGGAGCCAGGCTGGGAGAGCTGGGAATGTCCAGTCTGGAGAAGATAAGGCTCCAGGGAGACCTTAGAGCCCCTTCCAGTGCCTAAAGGGGCTCCAGGAGACCTGGAGAGGGACTTTTTGCAACAATATGTTGTGACGGGACAAAGAGGAATGGTCTGAAGTTTAAGCAGGGCAGGTTTAGATTGGATATTAGGAAGGAATTCTTCCCTGTGAAGGTGGTGAGGCCCTGGCTCAAGTTTTCCAGAGAAGGTGTGGATGCCCCATTCCTGGAAGAGTTCAAGGCCATGTTGGATGGGGCTTGGAGCAACTTGGGATAGGGGAAGATGTCCCTGCCCATGGCAGGGGGTTGGGACTAAGTTATTTTTAAGGTCTCTTCCAACCCACCCATGAACAAATCCTGGTGCTGAGGCCCCCGTGGGAAGCCCTGACACCCCCCCACACAGACCCAGGATGTGCTGCTTCCCTCTCAAGGGGGAGCATCCATGGAGACCCACCATGGCAATCTCACTGCAGGAGCAAGAGGCTGACTCATCCTTCAGCCCTTCCCTGCTTCTCCCAAAATGTGCCACGAGGCCTATCTGTGCCTCCTGGTGCATTTCAGGAGGAGGTGGCTTTGTTTGTACTTGTGGGATCTTTCCCACACAAGTAGAATTTCTGTTACTCCCCCCAGAGCCAAAGCACACAGGGGGATTCTCCAGAGTGGAAAGGAAGTGTCCTGGGTGGGAAAGGACAGCCTGCATGGTTTGGTGTTCCGAGGGGACAAGGAAAAGGCTTGCTGTTGGGCAGCACTCAGCCAAGGCTGTCCCCAAATCCCAAAAGAATGTGGGAGATGCATCCCTCTGCCCCAGCCTCCACAGCAAAGACTGCGCAGACTTCTCCTGCTCCATACAGTGCTTCTGATCTGCTTTAAGTCCAGTTTGTGCTTGACTGGTGGTTTGAACCCCTCTTAGGGACCACCAGCTCTTCCTCAAAGCTCTCTCCACTCCCTGATGAGTGGCTTATCAATGGGAGATCTTGCAGCATCTACCCCTGCAGCATTCACACTGGTTTTTTGGGGGCTTTTTCTGGAGAGTTATGGTTTTGGAGACTTTCGGCTCCTTCCCCACATCCCAGCTCAGGTGTGGTACCTGTGCACAAGCCCCGTGCAGGGTTTGAAATACACTCCTGGCTCCCATATTTTCCACTCCTCTCTCCATTTTCCACCCTGGGGGCCGTTTCCCATTACACCAAGACCCTCAGATGTGTTTTTGAGGAGCAAAGTCCCTCCAAGGCGGGTGCTGTGATGCTGAGCAGCCTCCCCCTGTCTGATCCTCAGTGCAGTGGATGATTGTGGCTGTTCTGCTTTCGAGGACCATTCCGCTGAGGAAGTCTTCGCTTCGAAAGGCAGCACTCACAGAAATGACAACTTTGTCTACCTCACATTTTAATTAAAACTCTCAAGTATTCGCCGTCGCCCCCGCTCCTTCCCTCCCCACCTTTTTCCATCCAGATCCTCCCGCTGCAAATGAACATCCAGTGTCACCTGGGGACAAAGCATTAATTCATCAATTAAATAATTGAATGCTCCTCTGGCAAAATGAACTATCTCCTGCCTTTCTTGTGTTTTACTACTTTTTTTCCCCCTTTTTTTCTTTTTCCCCCCTCTTCTTTCTTCTTCCCTCTGGTAAGATAAGGCTGCCATTCTTGAAAGCCATTTTAAATATTCATGTTTTAATTAATGGGCTTTATTGCATGAACTCTATATAAGGTAATGAAAAAGACTGCTTGAGGCACAACACTTTTTTTTTTTCCTGTTGTTTGTTCTTGAAGGGAACTAAGAAATAAAAAGCTTAATATGTTTCTTCAACAAACATTAGAAAGATACACAGAAGTGACAGCCATAGGTCATTTAGCCAGTGGGGACTCCCCAACCCACAGGCTGCTTAGGATTGTGGAGCAGGTTGTAAATAATGGGAATCTTGGAGGGATTGATCCCTTCAGGTTCTGCCATGGGCAGAGGTCAGTGGGCTGCATCTAGAGGATGCACAGGTGGAGATGGAGGCAGACCTGCAATTATCCAGCTGTAAAGAAAGCTGGAGAGGGACTTTTCACAAGGGCTTGCAGTGGTAGGACAAGGAGTCCTTAAGTTGGAGGCGGGTGGACTTAGATTAAATATTGGGAAGAAATTCTTTGCTTTAAGGGTGGTGAGGCCCTGGCACAAGTTGCCCCAAGAGGTTGTGGACTCCCCATCCCTGGAATTGTCCAAGGCCAGTTTAGACAGGGCTTGGAGCAACCTGGGATAGCAGAAGGTGTGCCTGCCCATGGCAGGGGGTTGGAACTGGGTGATTTTTAAGGTCCTTCCTGGCTCAAACCATTCTATGGTCCCATGATCAAGGGCCCTTCAGGGTTGTTAGTGCTTGGGGCTGAAGAAAATCTTTGGCTCTACCTGGGAAGTGAATTTGTTGTTTTTGTTTTAGATGATGTTTTTGAAAAAATAAAACAGAGGGAAAGCCTGGACCAGCCACCTTGCCCAATACTTCTGGGCTGGAAAACCCAAATATTGGTTGCACATTTCTGCTCTGGACTTTTGCTTTTATCAAAGGCAAACAAGCCAATAAGAATGCATGAATTTGTGAAACATCTGGTCTTGCCACTCATGTATTCTTGCCAAAAAAAGAAGAAAAATAATGTTAGTTTAAACTTCATTCCATGTGGGTGTTTTCTTATGGTGCAGCATGCTGAAATTAGTTTTATATTGGGAGTGTGTCATCTGTACTGCGTGACATGGGCTCAGCACCCAATTTAGCTTAGTCTTGTGATGGGAGGGGTCTAAAGATGCTGGTCCAGAACCTTGTAGGAGAGCCTAAGCTCTGATCCCTCATCTATCCATGACCTTGAAGAAGTCGAGGCATTTTTGCACATGATTTTCACCTATTCTTTTCTTATTCCTATTTTTTTCTTATTCCTATTCTTTGCTGCTTCTATTCTTTTCTTCCTTTATTCTGACTCAGATCTTGAGAGCAATTGGCATTTTTTAGCAAACAGATGCACAGTGCTGAGCACCAGCACTCCCTGAGCTGTGATGATGGCTCTTAGCAAGACTGGATGGAAATAGTTGTAATAGCCAATAAATAACTCCAGTGGTCGGTATGATTAAAGTCTGGTCATGGAGTTACTTCTCTTTCAGGAAAAGAATCATCTCACAAATTATGACACCCTGGCATTTACTCTAGAAAGAGAGGGAATGTCCAGCATTGAAGGAGGCAGGTGGGTGGCACAGAGAAAATATCTCTGGTGGCCCAGTGTAGGTTTTCAGCTCTTCAGTGATAAAATACATTGTGCCCTGAGGATGCCTCTATCAATAACGCTGATTACTCCATTTGCTGTCTGCCTGATACGGAATTTTTCCAGCCTAAATCAAGAAAGAACTAGAGTTCATCCTTTGCTGCCAAGGTGCAGAGGTGAGGTCACTCCTCAGCTGAGCTGAAGGGCTGTGATTTTACACCAGGGTGAGCAAGGACAAAAGTGGGTTGGTCTTAATAATAATTTGTCTAATGGAAAAAGTCTCCATTCCATCTTCTGAAGGTGCTGTCACCTCTGTGGTGCTCCATTTGTGGAGGTGAAAACGCTGGGCTGTTCTTGTTTGTTCTCTGGTCATGGTTGGGGCATCTGCTGCTGCTCTGGATGTGAGCCAAGGGTGGGCAAGTCAAGGTTATTCTCTGATAATGGATCCACACTCCTGACTTGTGCATCAGCACAGCTGGAGGTGGCTCAACAAAGGAGCTGGAGAGACCATTAAGAGGAGTTAGTCCAGACTGAAAATTCTTGCTCACTACTCAAAAATCTTTACTGCCAGCACTGTGAGAGGCAGGGAAGCTCAGATTTGGGCAGATCAGGTAATGACAGGGATTCATTTGCCAGCACGTATGTCCTAGGACGTGCCATTCTCCAAGCTCAGTTTGATCATAACCCTCATTACTGTATCTGGGACATCCACTGCAGTAAATGGTTTGCTGATCTCTTTTGTGCCACGAGCTCTGTCTCTCAGATCTGGTTTCAGCTGAGTGACTGTGAGCAGCAGAGGAACTCAGCTCTCACGTCCCGTGTGAGGCAGTGAGTAACTCCAGCTGTCCCCAGCTGGAATCACGGAGACGTTCACTTCTCAGCAAGTCACCCTGAGCTCCCTTCTGAGCCAACAAAGAGCTGCTCCAGGAGGTGGGTGGTGGATGAGAGGGCAGGCCCTGACCTATCCCAAAATAGCCTTGGAGGGAAGGAGTCAGGATCTTTAGCAAGGAAACTGGATAGTGGATGTGGAGGATGAGGCGTGGTTGTGGGTGACAGCTCAGTTCAAGCACAGCTTTGCACTGGCTCTAACTGAAACGATTATCTTTGGGATAAAATGGGGTACCAAGGTCAGCCCTGAGGCCACCTGACCTTGCTGGCTCCTCTCCATCACCTTTTCAAGAGAGGTTTTTCTGTGGGTTCTGTCCCTAAGGCCTGGAGCCCAAGAGCACTGCAGGCAGGATGTTACTAAATCCTGTGCATCCCAGAGTATTTCTCCACTGCTGAAGCCGTATCTTTCCACAGCACTAAAGCAAACAAAGAAATCAATAATTAAAATTGAAAAGAGGCTCTCAGTAAGTCTAAACCTTCGGGAGGTTTCCCCTTTCACGGTTGCTGAGATTTGCTGTCACATCACCCTCAGCAAACCCTCTGGTAATTCTCCTGCTGCCCCCTCTTCATGATCGTCCTCAGGCTCTGCCTGGGGGTTGCCTTCCCCACCCCCTTGTTGCTCCCTTCCTTTCAAGCCTGACCTCTTACTACAAGGAAGCCATCCGGAATCTTCCTTACCCACACCTTTCCATGCCTGTTTTAATTTGGAGCTGGGCTCGGTGCTGAGCTCTGGCTCACAGCAGGACAGAGGAGATGTTTCTCCGTCGGGGGTTAATGAGATCCAACCCTGTGAGAAGGGTGGAGCTTGTGCAGACACACCTGGTTCTGTTCACGCTCGGTTTGGACCAGCACTGGAAGCGTTTCCAGCTTCACACTGCAGGAAGGGCTGGGAGCAGCTCACACAGCCCAGTGCACCAAGCCTCTCCTTCCTTCCTCAGCAGCCACCACTTGCAACATTGGATGGGCAGCTGGTGTAGCTTAAAAAATAAAAGAAATTAAGGTTTCTTAATCACTTACTTGGGCTGATTGGCTGTGAGGACCCACAGGCAGCCATGCTGGCACAGGAGGGGTGATGAAGGATAAATGCCAGGGATGCAAGTTAAAGCCCCCACAGCAGCTGTGCACAGGGAGTTGTCTCCTTTGGGGAATTTCTGAGACCCTAGTGAGCCAAAATCATCCTGGCATGGCTCTGAGAAAGGTGCTTTGGCCTCCCCTCCTCTCTCTGAGCGGGGTCTTGCCCTCTCCTCTGTGTCAGCACCAGTGTGGTGAGTGACTCTGCTCATTATCCAGATGAAAACCAACTCCAGGAAAGAAAAATAGGGATGAATTTGAATTTGGATCCATGAGGGGGCCCAAAGCATGGAGCAACCCCTGAACTGTCAGAAAGCAGGCACAGGGACTGGTGCCTCCTGGCAATAGCCTGCCCTGAGGTCTGGTTAAGCTGCCCACAAAGCCCCAGCCCTTGGCTCTGCCCCTGCAGCTGAGTCAGGAGCCATCCCTTTTGTTTGCATTCAGTGTAGATCTTGTTAATTGGCTCTTTCATTCCTCTAATTAAATGTAAATGCAGAGTGGATCATTAAACAGGGATACAGGAGCCCTGTCTGAACAAAGCAGTTTCAGCTGGAGGAGGAAGCACAGGAATCAGGTCCCTTTTACTCCAGGTCTCTCTGGTAGAGGTGGTTTCCATCCCAGAGGAGCTTCCCTGCCCTTCAGCTGCTGAAGGCCTTCTCCTGTGGGTGTGAAAGGGATTTCCTGGTGACAGGGGAGTGCTCCAAGGCCAGAAGCACTGAGCCAAACCTGGCTGTCTTCCCCCTGCTTTGCAATCTAGTGTGTTCCTTTCTCCTCCCTCCTGAGGTTTCCAGATTTCCCTGCTTGGATGCAGCAGTGCCAGGGAGGTTTGGAGCAACTTCTTGGGGCACCTTTTGGGCACTGCCAGCCCTACACTGTGCCAGCTCGGGTGTGACGGTGTTCACGGCCTGGTTTTGTCCTGGCAGCATCCTGCTGGGCAGGGTGGAGGAGGGCTGAGCATTCCTTGCTGCTGGAGCCTGTCTCCGATGCCGAGTGCTCGGCGGAGCAGTGACGCAGCCGCACAGCGTGGCCGGATCTGTGGGCGATGGGAACAGATGGCATTTGGTCCTCTGAAAGCAAAGCTCTCCCTTCTCTCAGGGAGTAAAGCGATGTTTTCTTCCCTGCAGGGCTCAAATCTGTCCCTGGTGTGCTGCTCTTGGCCACCTTGGGGCATTAAAGGGAAGAGTTTTGCTCCTGTTGCTGATTAGCGTTGGATGCTCTGGATCCTGCTGGAAGCAGGGGGTGGGTGAGGCGGATTGTTTGTCCAGGATGTTTTTCTGGGGCTCAACAGATGTTCTGAGTGAGCAAGAATGGCCTTACCCCAAGCCTGAGTGGACTTCAAGGAGCTGAACTTGAACTGTTCACTTGAACTTGAACTGGTCACTGCTGGACTGTGACCAGCTGGATCAGCTTTTTGGAAGAAGTTGGGATTTGGAGGCCATTTAGGGATGAACACCTGGCTTTCTATTGTTGTAAGTGCTCCAGAGGATGAATTTCTTCACTGTGAATGTGGTGAGGCCCTGGCGCACGTTGCCCAGAGGAGCTGGGGCTGCCCCATCCTTAGAAGTGTCCAAGGCCAGGTTGGAAACGGCTTGGAGCAAGCTGGTCGAGCAGAAGAGAGTGGAATGAGATGATCTTTAAGGTCTTTTCCAACCCAAGCCATTCCATGTTCCTATGGGCACACCTTCCCAAAGCATGGAGGCTCAGGGAAAGGGCAGGTGATACGCAGCAGAATTCTGCAGATCCAGATGATTTCCAGTGGGTCCATGGAGCCAGGGGGATAAAAAAAGGGTCTGGGATGCTGGGTTAGAGGATTAAAGCCATGTCTGAAGCTGTATGTTCATCTTTGGGGTCACCCCATAAGGTTTGGGGGCAGCAGGAGGCGATGGAACATTTACCACAACCAGCTTAGGTCAGTGCAGTTGTGGGGCCTCACTGGCAGAGACGACTGTGCCCTCCCAAATGCCACAGCTCTGCCCTCCCAAATGCCACATCTCAGCCCGGGACAGAAGTTGCCATTTGGTTAAACGCAGCCGCGCTGCAGAAGAAGTGAGTTTGTCATATTGAATCAAGGCAGCAGGAGGAATTCCCAGACCCCCACGATGACTCTGAACCTGCTCGGTGTCGCCTTCAGCCACAATCCCCTCCTGCGAGCCCGGTCCCGTGTCGCAGCCCATAAGGTTCCCTGGGCCGAGGGGTGAGCTCAGGTCGCGGGGAAGGGACTGGCTGGTTGGGTTTCTTTTTCTCCGGGATCCGGGAGCGCGCGGCTTTCCCTCCGCTTTGCTTCCTCCCGCCACGTGCTGGCCCCAAGGGGGCTTTGCTGTTGTGCTCTTGCGTGGCCTGGTAGGATAATTATCAGGGGGGGTGAGGAGCCCAGGGAAGATCCACGGTGCCGTGGAGAGCCCTCCCTGCTTCCAACCTGGAGGGGAGAGGGGGGAGGAAGCAGTTGACCTTTTTTCTGCTCGGCTGTGCCCGGCTCCTCCGAGCAGATGCTGCTCTCGCTCCGGGAGACGCAACCACTGGGAGCTGAGCTCTGGAGCCAGGGCTCTGCAAATGCAGCCTCTCCGAGGCTGCTGCTGATGGGATGTGGTGTCCAACCCCTTCCACGAGGAGGACTGAATGGATTTTATACCCTTCAGGTGACTCTCCCTGGTCTCGCTGCAGTCATAACAGAGGAAAGGGACTTCTGGTCTCTGCTCATGGGTGCCCAGCATGTCTTTAGGCAAGAAATTTAATGTCTGTGTGCATCAGTTTCCCCACATGAATAAAGCATTTAAATAACTTTAAAGCTTTCAGAGGGAGGTTAGTAGGAAAAAGCAATCTTTTTCTTGCTTTCTCTTTTTTGGTCTTTTTCTCCTTTGTAAAATCACAGAATCATTGAATCATTAAGGCTGGAAAAGACTCCAAAATCATCAAATCCAACCTTCAACAGATCACCACCTTGCCCACTAAGGCATATGGCAAAGTGCTAGGACAACTCAGTTTTTAAACACTCCCAGAGATGGTGACTCCACCACTTCCCTGGGGAGCCTGTTCCAGTATTCAATGACTCTTTCAGTCAATAAATTTTTCCTGTTACCCAACCTGAACCTTCCCTAGTTCAGCTGGAGGCCATTTTGCCTTTGCACTTGCTGTCAAGGCTGCTGTCCTCCCTTTTTTTTTTTTT
>WAAG01091124.1:25487-70479 GCA_013390105.1 Tichodroma muraria
TTTTTTTTTTTTTCCCTCCTTGCAATTCCCACCTATCCAGAAATGCCTATTCCCCTCCAGGACTAGTGGAAGCGTCCTCTAAACCTGCAGAGGGCAAGAGGGCCAGGGAAGAATTCTGCTGTCACACTGCCAGTCTGGACTTTTTACTGACCCATTCCCAGGAGCCCAAGTGCAAGAACAGAAATGTTTCTTTTCTTTACAGAGCCTCAGGCGGATATTTGGGAAAAATTCTTCCCAGTGAGGATGGTGAGGCCCTGTCACAGGTTGTCCAGAGAAGCTGTGGCTGTTCCATCCCTGGAACTGTCCAAAGCCAGGTTGGACAGGGCCTTGGAGCAGCCTGGGACAGTGGAAGGTGTCCCTGACCATGGCTGGAGGGTTGGAATTAGGTGATAATTAAGGTGCCTTCCAACCCAAATGAGATGGTCTTCAGTGTCCCTTTCAGCCCAAGCCATTCCAAGATTCTGTGATTCACATGACAGAACTTTCATTCTATGATTCACATCACAGATATTTCATTTCCTTTTGAACCTTCTACTAATTCCTAATTAGACATGGGAGGATATTTTCACCCACTTGAGAAGTTTTGTCTTAAATTTCCTGCCCTTTTATTTCTCCAAACCCATTAAAAATCTCCTCCTAACTCCCCCAGCAGTGACACACTTCCAGTTCTTGTCTTCCTGCTCCCCCTCAAAATGGGTCTAGCAGGAATGTCCCACACAGAACATCGAGTTCTGTTAAAAGGGTTTCTCTCTTTTATTTAAAAACACAGAAAAACCCAGATGCTTCCATGAAAGATTTGTCTTTTGGTCAGGAAACCACTTAGATATTCTAACAGAAAAGAGTTTTAGGGAACTCTTACCATCAAATGCCCTGATGAAACCTCTTTGCTCTGCTCTGTGCTGAGGTCTTGCCTCTTCTAGTCTGCTGTCACTGGATTTTGTGGGGTTTTTTGTGTGTTTGTTTTGTTTCATTCTTCCTGCTCCCGAGTGAGATCCTGTCACAGAGGTGCTGGAAAAGCATCTTCAGCCTGGAGATCCTGATTGCCTGGGGTATGAAAGTTCTGGATGGAAAAGACTGCTGGAGCATGGCTTTCCCAAAACCACAGTCAACTGGAAACTGGGGTGTTCCACATCAGAATGAGCTGCACTTTGGTGTTGGATAAAATAACCTTTATATTCCTTCTTCCAGTCACAGCTGCTCTGTGAGCCATGGGAAGATGAAGTTCAGGAAAAATAATCCACATTATTCATTACTTATGAAACTCTTGTTCATCTCCTAAGGTCTTGGTAGCTCTTCCATTTGTAGATTTTTAACCCCCACCAATGGTGTTGTTTCAGGATATTTATTTGTTAAAGGGCATGTAGTGACAGGACAAGGGGGAATGGCCTTAAGATGAAGGAGGGCAGGTTTTAATTGGATATTGGGAAGAAATTCTTCCCTGTGAGGGTGGTGAGGCCCTGGCACAGGTTGTTCAGAGCAGCTGTGGCTGTCCCATCCCTGGAAGTGTCCAAGGCCAGGTTGAACAGAGCTTGGAGCAGCCTGGGATAGTGGAAGGTGAGTTGGAACAAGATTAAGGTCTCTTCCAACCCAGACTGTGCTAGGATTCAGTGATTCTCTGCTGGCTGGGGATTTGGGAAATGGTTTAGAGCTTCTACCTGAAAAGCACAGTCCAGATGGAGCCCAGGGTAGCCTGAGGAGGGCCTGTGGGAGTTCCAGGCTGGGTGAGTTGGAGGGCTCGCTAGACAGGGAATGACTTATTCTTCCCACTTGTCCCCAGCCTGAACGATGTTCCTGTAAACTGATGCACAGAGAAACAGCACCAATAACAGCTGAAAATGTGCATCATTCCTACAGATTCCTGTCATGACAACTGCCTTCCATGTTCCCTCCTCCCCCTCCAAAATGAGCTCTTGCTGTTCCCCGGACAGGGTGGGGATGTAAAAATCTGGCTGAACAAGTCTGTCCCCAGACCAGTCCAAAATGTCCTGTAACACTGATGACCAACATTTTTAATTTGCTATATCAAGACTCAGGAACCAGAACCACCTTGGGACCAGCTCATCCATCCCTAGGCGGGAGCTACTCAACCCACCCCTAATCCTTACCCAGACCATCCCTAATAATCTGTTCTCCAAAACCAGTGAGGGAGCTACCACATCCAGGTTTATTCCTGTGTCTTGTGGGTGTTTGGGATTACAAAAAATGTCCCCAGGTTGGATGGGGGTCTGGGCCCTGGGCTGCTGGAAGGTGCCCCTGTCCATGGTAGGGGGTTGGAATCATATGGTCTTTAAGTGGAATTAGAAGGTCTTTAAGGTCCCTCCCAACCCAGGTGCTCACCAGGGAGTCACCACATCTCGAGTGTTTTTTTCACAGCCTCCTTCATGCAGAGAACATCTCAAAGCTGACACGGGAGGAGCCTCCCTTCTCTCCCGTGAAATCCTTGCTGGAGACTGTCAGTCACTGCCTCGGAGTTTGAGCTGCTGAACTTAAAAAGGAACAAAGGAGATATTTGCAGGATACGTGTTGGGAAGAGATTAAACCTGACAACTCAGCTACAGAGCCTTCCCCAGGCGAGGAGAATATACAGAGCTGAATTCTGTTTTCCCTCTTCCCCAGCTGCTGGAGGAAGGATCATCCCCTGAGTTCCCAGGTTTTAGCCCTGTTCTGCAGACACTCACTAAACAACCTCTCTCTAGTTAGTGAGGTCCCTCTGCACTCTTCCTTAATGGTCATGGCTTGATCATCAGGTGGGGATTGGGAGGAAATGCCTGTTGGAAGGAGTCTTTCCCAGTCTCACCATTCCAGCTGGGAAGAAGGGAGAGAGATGATGCTGGGTCAGTACTTCAAGTGATTGCTCAGGACCAGTCAGGAACAGCCAGAGCTGCACTGCTCCAGCCAAGGGGGGTTATTATCCTTCACAGTCCTTGTTTTTAGAGATGTGTCTCTTTTGACTTCCAAAGCAACACAGCCTCCCCTTCTTGCTTCACCTGTAAACTCCACCTGAGTTTGGGCAAATGTCAGGGCAGGGTGGCAATCCCTTGGTTTGTGGAGGGTAAGGATAAAGGGAGGCCGGAACACTGGCAGGAGGCTGCCAGACTTTTCTACCCCACTCTAAAAAAATCAGCCCTGATCTAAGCAGAATGATTGAAATCTCAGTTCCAGCTCTTCTCAGCTGAAGGAGCTTTAGCGTGGTGATCCTTATTTCCCCATCAGGTTCACTGAGCTGTAGGGTGACCTTAGACAAAGTGACCATTTCTCATCTCCAGTGTCCCAGCTGCAGGTCTAACTGGTGCTAAGGACAGGCTTTAAGGACAGGCTTTAAGGACAGACTGACCCTCCCTCATCTCACAGACAGACTGATCTCATTCGAAATGGTATTCTGGAGGTCCTCTAGGCTGCAGCCTGCCCAGGATATCTCACAAGGGCCAGGACAATTGCTTCCCTGCTCCTGAGCTCTGGGCCTGGGGCCATCCTCAAGCCCGGAGTGGTCTGCATCGATTCTCCTCCCCCGGATGCCACAAAGGTTCCCCTTTGCAGATCGTTGTCTCCTTGGTAACTGAACTACATCAAGTCGCAAGGGGCTGGAGCTCATCAGCCTGCAGAGCCCGAGCTGTGAGAGGGGAAGGAGGGGGAAGGATGGGGACAGATGGAGAAGGATGTAAGAAGCCTTGGTCTGGCTTCTGAGGAGCATCACACAGACAGACCCACTGGGATTTCTCCCAGCTTCCAGCTGCTGCTGCAGCTCCTGCGTATGACAGGTCTAACAGCTCGCCCACCCCTTCCCAACATTCCCTGTTTGAGGAAAACTTTGGTGTCTCCAGGCACTGCCCCATCCACTCCTGATGGATCCCACAAATCTGTCTCCAACTGTTTTGAGCCCTTCCTGCTCCTACACAAAACTTGATTATGGGCAGCAGGGGCCATGGCCCAAAATTAAACCCATAGTATGTGTTTAATTCTCCCCTCTGGCATTGGGTGAAGGTGATTCTGTGGGGATGCTGGCTGGGAATTTTGTGTTTTCTTCCCTCCCCCTGTTTCGTGTAACTTTGATTATGGGCAGCAGGAGCCATGACCCAAAACTGAACCCACGGTATGTGTTTAATTCTCCCCTCTGGCATTGGGTGAAGGTGATTCTGTGGGGATGCTGGCTGGGAATTTTGTGTTTTCTTCCCTCCCCCTGTTTTGTGTAACTTTGATCTTCTTTCAGCATCCCTGGGCTGTTTGCTTTTGCAAGCAAGTCTGGAAGGTCTGGCTAATTTTGGCTTTAAATCAGAATCAGCAGAGGAAAATGGTACAAAACAGTAAAGAGTGGTTTATCCCTGACAGAATTAATCACCCTGCTTCAGGCATCTTTTTCATTTCTTCTTCACTCCGGGTCTTCTTTCCTTCTCACTCACCTTTGCAGTCTGAATCTCCTTTCCCTTCCAAGTGGGCCCCACCCCAAAAGTCACTTTGCAGACACTGTCACCCAGATATTCAATGTCTGAAAACTCAGACCCAAGATAGAGGAGAAAATAAACAAAACCCAAACATCTCAAACTTGAGTGACCATGCAGTGATCCCAAATTCCTCCATCTTCAGAAGGCTAAGCAGAGGAAGGGAAAATCTCATCGAAAGACTGCTTTGCTTTGAGTGTATTTTTTATAAATATTGATATATTTGGGTTATTTTAATTATTTTTTTCTCCTGGCAATGATTTCAAGGGTTGGAAGTCAGTATGGCCAGAGGCGTTTACAAGTGCAAAGAACCAAAGTCCCAACTCCTCCTGATGCAATTCCTTTACAAACAGCACCAGTTGTACTTTCGGAAGGACATCATTAGACAAGTATTTTCCCTCCAGCCCCTGGCAAAAAGTCAACATTTGCATTTAAATAGTTCTTTTGCTACCAAACAGAGGCGTGCTACAGAATAGCTGCACGGAGATAAAGATTCCTTTAAGACAGAGAGAGAAGGGGGGAAAATCTTAACCTCAGTGAAAGCCCAGCCCATTTCCCATGTGCTGTCAGCAGAGGAGAGGTTGTTTATGCATCCCAGAGTGTGCCCGCTGAGATATAATCTACTGCTCTCAGGAGCCTCTGCTTGCTGGAGGTGGAATTATAAGAATTAAAAATTACAAGCGTAAAACAAGGCCAGTCTAAAATGAAGTATTACTCAGTGGTTGTAAATAATTCATGGGCAAAATAACCCTCCTGGGTCCCCCATTGATTCATCTCACTCCACAGATGCAGAGAG
The DNA here is from genome assembly GCA_013390105.1 of Tichodroma muraria. Taxonomy (NCBI): domain Eukaryota; kingdom Metazoa; phylum Chordata; class Aves; order Passeriformes; family Sittidae; genus Tichodroma; species Tichodroma muraria. The sequence continues at coordinate 30,720 of WAAG01091124.1, forward strand.
GAATAATCTGTTGGAGGGGCGTTGGAAAATCTCCACGGTGCTTTCAAGGGGCCAGGGTGGTTTCTGAGGGGCTCTGGGCCGTGAATGGCTCCGTGGGGAACGATCAGTGACGACACAAAGTGGACTTTCCTCTGATGATAAAACCTTTCTCAGAGCTGACCAAGGGAAAACACCATTTGGTGAAGGAAAAAAAAAATAAATTAAATAAGAAAATCATGTTCTACTACATGTGCTCCAAGCAGTGAGCGCCAGTAATTTGCCCTGCATTTGCAGAGATCCCTGAAGGAGCCACCAAAACCTTCTCTGGCAAATATTTGCCTTTCAGCACAATCAAATCCCTTTCCAAAGGAGAAGCTTGGCTTTTAGGAAAGGTTTTTCTAGGTCTGCTGAGTGCAGGCTGGCTCTGTTTGAGGTTAGAGGTGGAGTGTGGATGAGGGGTGAGAAGGACCTGCGGACCCTACGCGAGTAATGTTTTGGGATCATAGTGGAAAAGTCGGGACGGGAGCTGACTGGTTCCTGAGAGGAAAGATGCTGTCACCTCTTTGCTGAGTGCCTGGGGACGTGGCTTAGTGGTGGACCTGGCAGCAAATGGTTGTGTCACCGAAACTGCGAGAAAAGCAGAAACTGTCCAACAGCGGGTTTTTTTTGTTTTGTTTTGTTTTGTTTTAATATTGGAAAATTAAGGCATTATTTTATTCTAGCCAGGATGTGCAACAGAAATAATTTCATCCACACATTGCCCAGGTTGTGCAGAGAAAATCCTTCCGTCAGACATGAATTTTACCATATTTTTCACATACTTATGTAGTCAAAACCCTGAGAAATTCACTGGTTCAGTGTTCATTAGTCCCAAGTTACACAGTTCTTAGTATTCGGGTTCCTATTGGTTTTTGATCCCTTTGCCTTTGATGTTAATTAGATTCCCATTCTACCTTCTCTTATCTTTCTTTTCCCAGACCAGGTGTCTCTGACCATGCCAGGGGTGATGTTTGGAGCTGATGTTCATTAATGGTCATTAATGGTCATTGATGTTCACTAATGGCTATCTTTTGTGTATCTTCTGTGCTACTCCCAGTCTGTTGAAATGTTCAGCTCATCAGGCCTCCTGAAACTGTCTTTTGAAAAGAAACTTCAATTCCCTTCCCCCTCGGCAAAGGCGAACAAAAACCCCTGACTAAAGTTATATAAAAATCTTAAACTTTGTATAATTTCCAACAGTTGGACTCGATGATCTTAGAGGTCTTTTCCAGCCTTAATGATTCTGTGATTCTGTTTTGTGTTTCCAAGTCCATCAAACCTGGCCATCCTGAGACTGAACTGAGGCAGTTTTACCTGGGAGAGTACGAAGACAAAACTGCCCGTCATGAATCTGTGGAGCCACTTGTGGCAGGACACTGAAAAATCCATGGTTCCAGAAACCAACCCAGTAGATTTATAGAGTAAAAAGATGTGTTCATGAGAATTAAAAAATAAATTCACCCCCTCTGAGCAGAGCACACATTAGACTTTTCCATCAGTGTGCCCATCATGAGTCCAAATGAGGTTCCTTTACCTACAACTTTTTCGGTAGCAGAAATCTTAGAAAATGATTAAGGTTGGAAAAATCTCTGGGATCATCATTTCCAACTGTTAACCCATCACTGCCAAGTCCACCACTGAACAATGTCCCCAAGAGCCACATCCACACACCTTTCAAACACTTCCAGGGATGCTGATTTCACCACTTCCCTGGGCAGCCTGTTCCAATGCCTGACCACCCTTCCAGTGAAGAAATTTTCCCTAAAATCCAGTCTAAACCTCTCCTGGTTGATTTAAACGTATCTGATTATTTGCTTTGCTCCTTGTCTTCCCAGTGTGTGTCCCTAGCAGGGCTTTTGTCTGTGCTGGAGTTTAAGTGCTAGACCAGAGTGTTTCCTTCTGGGAGGGTTTCATTTTGTGTGATGTTTTTATTAGTCCGTGCAGTTGTGTGGTTACAGCAGTTGCAGTATAGATGTGTGGGAATGGTGAGGAATTAATGAATTTTGGGATGTTTTATGGGAAAAGAATCCTGTCTCATGCACATTTCCCAAAAGCTGTAGCTCTCTCAGTCACCACTAACCACACCAAAGGACCTGGTGCATTGTCCTGCCTGGGTTTATCATCTACTGGACCTTCCCTGGGGTACACTTGGTGTCTTCCAATAATTCTTTTTATTTTTTGAGCTAGTTGAGGGCGTTTTCACACTTTGTTTTCCAGAGAGAAAATCTGGAGTGAGGTTGTTTGTACCTGCAGTTGGTAGTAGCAGACGCTCCCCTGTTTTCCATGGCTCTGCAAAGCTGGTGAGCCAGTAAGAAAAAAGTTTCCTGCAAGTCCGAAACTGATTCTCGAGACAAGAAAAGGCTAATTACCTTAGGAGGAAGAGAAGAGCAGGAGGAAATACTGCTTGGACACCTAAGGATGCTTAAAGAACTTTGAAAAAGGAAATGAGTAAGAAAAGAAGCCAGTGTTTGAGAGGAAGGGACACAGCTCTGGCTACTGGGATTGTTCATTCTCAAAGGAAACATAAACGAGCTAAACAAGGAAAATGCCACCACGCAGAGATCACACATTGTTTTTAAGGACAGGCCCCTAGACATGATCCCTGCTGCTGAGCTGTGACCCAGCTCCCAATCAATCTCTCCTGCCTGAAATGTCACTAACCTGCACTTAAGTGCAATAAGCCTTCCCAGCCTAATTGAAATTCTGAGCCAGAGTAAGGAGACATTTGCTTCAAGTAGTGTTTTAATTGTCTGCTCCCTAGGCTGGTAACAGAATATTTTGTGCCTTGTATTATTCAGGGAGACACCAGAGCTCAACCTTTCCCTGCAGGCTTGTGCCCCTCCTGTCTTGGGTTGCTGTTCTGTTCTTTATTTGGCCTCTGCTCACGCATTACCTGCGTGGATCCTCGTGTGCCTGCTCAGCCAGGGATCAGAGCCAGCCCATCTGCTTGGATGCAGCTTTCTGATTCCACTTTTTATCTAGAAATAGATAATTTCCGGGAGGCATCAGGCCGAAACCAGGCCCCTGAGCTTCAGTAGCCTGGAGTTATCTTTTTTCCTTAGGTATAAGACAACTCCTTTTTCCCAAGCACTTGTCATTATAACTTCCCATGCACCAGTTGCTGTAACCAGGAGATTATTCTGGCAGAGAGCTGAGGAAGACTCAAGCTCCCCGTGGCCTTTCCCCTTCCTCCCACAAGCGCTGCACTGAGGCCACGTCCAGACAGTTGTGCACAAAACCAGGTGGAAGTTACAGAAGTCACCACAAAGCATTGGATAAGGCCAGGCGTCCTCAAGAAGAGGCAAAATGAGCCTTAATGACCATCTGAATCCTGGTCCTGTTGAACTCTTGCTGGCATTGGGTCAAACCCCAGTCTGTGCTGCAGTTTGGAGGATCTGGGTGATTAATTTCCCTGCGAGGACCTTCCTGTCCTCCCCATGAAGGGGATCCTACAAATGCTCTACGTGGACTCAGCCATGACTCATCTGTGGACCAGAATCAAGCAGAACAAAAACCTTCCTTACCTGTCTTGAGTGTTTCATGTGGGCAGGTAACACACCTGTCCAAGGAGGTGGGTTTGGCTACAATCCCTTTCTGGATAATATTGTGATCTGGTGGGGTTTTTGGGCTACAGCAGGCTTAGTAATAACCACAGGGTTGTTTCCAGCTGGGATCTATGTCCATAGATCATGGCCACAAAGAGCAAAATTTTCTTTCCTCTCCCGGTTTCAGCGCTTTCCTACGTCATCTTGTTTCCCATCATTATCAGAGACACTCCCACCTTGGAAATCAGGCAGAGGGAAGATGACTCTTCTGAGGTCATGCATGAGATTTGCCTCAAGCCTGAGCAGACATCCAGAGTCCTGTGATGCTGCTGGTTCTGCCCCTTCAGAGGACGCAGCTCCCTGCACACTTCAGATGCCCTGGTTTCAGTTTGGTCTGCCCGGAACACCTGCAGGTGCTGTCCTGAGAGGGGAACTGCCAAAGGGACAGCTGGACGTGGCTGTGAGTCAGCAGCAGCAGGCGAGGCACCTGCACAGAGCGAGTTCACCACCTGCCTGCAGCAGGCAGGGCTGTTCCTCCTCCTTTTATACAGCTTTGGCTTGTGGTTCCTGCTCATCTTAACCACGTGTGGCTCTCTGCCGTCTCTCATCTCTGATGAGGGAAGGATTTCTCTGACCGAAAAACATCCTCGATGTGTCAGGAGGTCATTTGGTCTCCTTCTATAATCAGCAGAGAGGAATGGGCGTTTCTAGCAATGTGGCCAAATATAAAGCCTGTATTTTCAGAGTTCCTGTTTTCTGCCTTTATTTATGAAGTGCCAAGTGGCCAGATCAGCACCACAGACCTCTAAAACCACCTGGGCTGTTTGTTGCTCACCTGGCAATGCTCTAGAGGGGGGGTCTGGGATCTTGCAGTGAGCTCAGAATACAGATCAGGCTGATTTTGTCTTACTCCCCTTTAAATCCTGCTCTTTGGGGAGAAGTGGCCCTCATGAGGGGAGGAAATTGTGTTTTATGTGTAATTGATTTGGAGTTCTTCAGAGCTCTGTTCTCCTGTCGGTGCCCAGACAGCCGAGTGCTCCAGGCTGCAGAGGTGGAGACATGAACTATGCCTGTTACTCCTGGTGTTTCTTTTCACTTTTCCTAGTAAGATAAACTCACAGTCTCTCCATTTTCTGTTTTGTTTTTGCTAACATTTTTTGGGTGTAGCTTCACTGATTTCTCGCTCTTGTTCCCACACATTCCCACGCTGCCTTTTGAGACAGATTGTGAAAAAAACTTCAGAGGCTGATAACAACGTTGAATTTGACACCTCTGGACAGTTTTGGGGGTGAAGCCCCTTCCCATAATCTTTCCTCATAACCTAGCTTTGCCAGCACCATTTCTTATGCTGAGTTCCTATTTTGAAGTTCACACATTTTCTTAGCTCCCACAAGGAGACACCAGAAGAGGCTCAGCCTCCAAATTTGGACCCTTTATTTTTTATCTGTTAAGTCAGGCCACCTGAATACCCCCCATGGAAAGTTTCTTGTAGTTTTGGTGGCAATAAATGGGCTGCTACTCCCCTTTAGCCTGTTTTATCCCAGGAAACCTCAACAGGAGGTGCAAGGAGCACTTTGCTAGGAAGTGGAGATACACAGATACTTCCATCTCTTGAGGTGTACTACCCAGGACACAGTGGGCTTAAAAAGCAATTTTCACATTAGGGATGGATAAAAGCCAAGACCAGGTGTTCAGGGCTGAGATACTTGCTTTGGTGGCAGCTAGGAAGTGCTGGTGCTAATCCTGGTGCTTGGGTAATACCTAAAAATATCTCGCAGATGTGTAAAATCCATGGATTGTGCCAGATCTACACTTGGTCTTGCTAAACAGCTCGGCCAGTAGATGTTGCTCTTGGCTCATACTGATGTGTTCAAAATAAAAAAAAAAAATAAAAAAAATTGATGTATCCAACCTGAGACATTTGGGAAGCCTCTGAAGCCAGGCAGTGCAGATCTGTCTTTCACCAGTTTCCTGCGTTTGGCCTTCGTGGGCCATCCCAGATGACCCCAAAGAAAAATAAAATAGGAGACAACTCCTCAGACAGCGGTCACTGGTATTTAGTAGATACAATTATTGGAGGTTGTTTGCCTTGTGTGAAGTGGGAATTGCTGGCCAAGCAGTCAGTGTCTCTAGGGGAGGTTGAGTTCACAGAATCACAGAATGGTTTGGGTTGGAAGGGACCTTAAAGATCACCCAGTTCCACCCCCTGCCATGGGACAGAACTTTCCACTATCCCAGGTTGCTCCAAACCCCATCCAACCTGGCCTTGGACACTTCCAGGGATGGGCCAGCCACAGCTTCCCTGGGCAACCTTTGCCCGTGTCTCACCACACTCTTGGGTGAAGAATTTCTTCCTAATATCTCACCTAAATCTCTTGTCTATTGCTTTTAAACCACTCCTGCTTGTCCTATCATTATCTGTCCATGTAAGAATTCACTCTCCCTCCTTTTTAAACCCTCTTTGACTATTGGAAGGCTGCAGTGAGGTTATCCAGAAGGGATTTAGCCATGTTCCTCTTTTCATGGAGTTTTGTAGGAAAGGGAGCCACCTGGTGCACTGGCTTTCTATCCTGAGCAGTCCTGGCAATCCAGGATAACCCAACCACTCCTGATTCCTCTGAGCACCAAAGGCTCAGACAAAAGGGAAAAAGGAGGCAGGGAAATCTTCCACCGTCTGTCTCCATCCTCTACTCTTGTGTAGATTAATTTCCAGTCAATCTGGGGAATGTGCTGGCAGGAAAACACCACCCTTGGTCCGCCCAGAACCCGCCTATTTGTTCAGACAATCTTGTAGCACAGCGATATTTGTCTGCCTTCCCTCATAGAAAAAAAAAATAGCTAATGCACATGATGATTAGCAATTAAGCAGGGTCAATAATTTGTAAAGTGGTCTGAATCTCTGTATATCTGGTACTAGACCTACTCCCCTCTTCCCTCTCCACACACACTCGCCTCCCTCGCTCTGGAGCTCCAGTCACAGCAGTAATTAGGCACTGCCTAATGCAGGCTCTCAGGATCAAGGACTGTCTGTGACTGTTTTGCCTGTGGAGTGCCTATCCCAGAACGAGTCTCATTTTACTCAAGGCCTCTTAACACTGCTGGAATATAAATGGCAAATGGGAACAACAGGAAAAGTAATTTACGAATTCCTGGGTAGATGCTGAGCCTTGGTGGCATCTCCTCATCTGTGATGATTTAATCGCTCAATTCTCTGCCTTTCTCTTCTTAAGCAGAACCTCAGAGCAGCTGTGAAAGGGAATTTCACATCACATTTGTGTCTAGGAACAAAGGGCTTTAAGCCTTTAAGACTTTGAGCTCTCAGGGCTGAAGATTATCAGTATGAGGGATTGGATCAGCAGACTCAGGGTTAAGAAATTCTCATGGAGATGCTTTCATTGGGGAAAAGGTTTTCTTTTAGTGGTGATTACAGGAGAAATCAGAGAGAGACCTCACCTGTAGCAAGGTTGTGTCTCTTCTACATCAAGACATTATAAATAACAAGAGCTTAACTCCTGTTTAGTTTTCAGGCTAAAAACACAGGCTGAGACCACAACTCTGCTCCATGCAGGACCACGCAAATTCCATTTGGCGATTCCTTGTGCCACTCTGGGACTTTGGAGGGACATAACAGACACATGTAAATAATCCCCTCTCACCACTAGTAGAAAAGGCAACGACTTTGGGAATGGTCAATTACAAATCAGGCTGAGAATTGCTTTATTCATTCTAATCCAGGGTCTCTGAGGGATCTGTGATCAAGTTGCTGTGCCTGCAGTCTGTTTTATACTGCCCCAGCTTCAGATTCCCAGCAGTGATGCTAAGGACTCACATACCACACCTTAATGTCAAAAGATCAATATTAACCTCATCATTATAATGCTGGTAAAGGTTGAGGATATTGATTTCTTGTTCTTGGTGCCAAGGCATGTTGGATACCACGTGGCAATTATCCCAGAAGCAGAACTGTGTCTGCTGCCTCCTAAAAGTCTCCTTGAGCAGTCTGAAAGGAGCTTCTCATTTGGGTGCCTCCAATGGCTTGAACATATCCCTGCCTTCTCCTTGGACTGAAGAAATTGAGGAATTTATGATGATATTCTCTGCTCAGAGAGTGGTGAGGCCCTAGCATAGGATGCCCGGAGAAGCTGTGGCTGTCCCATCTCTGGAAGTGTTCATATCCGGGTTGGATGAGGCTCTGAGGAGCCTGGGATGGTGGAAAGTGTCCCTGGCCATGGCAAGCAGGGTTGGAACTCAATGATCTTTAAGGTTCCTTCAAACCAAAACATTTGACTATTTTATGATTTAACTTCCCCCAAATTCTCCCTCACCTCACCCATTCATTGTGTGGTGACCATTCACAGCCTGCCCCCCTCTTAATGGGGGGACTTGGAAAGAGGCGGAGGCACAGAGACAGGCCTGGAATCTGCTCCCTTCTGCAGTGGAAAGCACGGGAGAGGTGTCAAGGGCAGAGCTGGGAATGACAGCCTCTGCCCAGCGAGGCAGCCTGGGTTAGCATCTTCCCGTGCAGGCTGAGTGTATCCGACAGCTCGGAGGAGGAGAGGACCCCGGCAGGAGAAATGCCAGCTGACAGCCTGCTTGTTCCCCAGCCTGCCGCAGAGGTTGTAGGAGCGACGGTGGGTAGGACAGTCGGGATGGACAAAGTTGAGAGATCTCTGAAGCCAGGCCTTGGAATTTGCAGTTTATTGCAAAGGGCGTGATGTCTTGGTTTGAGCGACAGGTGTCTGCTAAGGAAGGCAGGAGCCTCCCTTGGAATGGAGAATGTAAATCCGCTCCCTCCAAATTATTATAATTTTGAAAATTAAGGGGGCTCTCAGGCAAAGATATGGGGATAGGAATAACAGTTCTTTATTGGGAGAATTAAAATAAAAATGCCGTAGTACAAACAACAAGACCCACTGACAGAGTCAGAACACAACCTGACACCCTGTGGCTCAGGGTGTTGGTGGCAGTGCCATTAAATGGTGGCTGCAGTCCTTCTGGAGTGACAGATGTGTCACTTCTGTTGAAGTGGTGATCCTGTAGAAAGGGTGTAGTTTTCTCTGAGATCCAGTGGTGGTGTAGATGGGCCTGGTCTTCCTCTGGGAATCCAGTGGAGAAAAGGCTGCCTGGTGTTCCAAATCTCAGATTTTTATCCAGTTAGGAAATGCTTGGCTCCTCCCCCTGGATGGAGCATCTCCCAATGGGATGATGTGGTTTTATCAGTCATTAAGTGAGAATCAATGGCCCATTAGCAGAAGATACATCTCTGGACTGGATGGGTTGTGGAAGAGATAAAGAAAACTGCCCCACCTGTTTTTTTAACAACTGGCCCATTCACGGGGGATTCCCCCACCTCCACCCCCCACCCCGTTTTCAACAGATGCTGATAGAACACACACTGCTGGGTACATCTTGCCCTGAAACCCAAGACACTTGGGTGCAGGAGCCCTGCTGGGAGCTGCCAGCTGCAGCTCGGAGCGGGCCCCAAAGAGAGAGCAAGGTTCCCCTTACGCTGCCATAAATCTGTGCTGAATATTCTAATTCTCACTAACCAATCTAGTACAAGACACAAATCCTGCAGCATTTACATACAGCCTATAAGAATGCTTACACTGCCATATTACTAAGGCTTGGTATCTCAAAGCTTGCTTTCATTTCAATCTCGCTTGTAGTTTCTATATTCTCAAAATCTTTTGCCAGGCAATCGTATTTATAAGGCTTTCCTGTTTCGTCTTCCCCAACAAGAGGTGACCACACAAAAAACACTTCCACGTGGTTTTCAGCTGCCTCTGTTCCCCTTCCAGGCAAAATCCACATCACTGACATGTCTGTATGAAGAGGGACTGGCTGTGCCTATCAAAGCAGCATTAATTAAATATTTGGTTTAATAGTGCAAAGGTGCTGCCTCAGCTGGAGTTTGCTTTTCTGGCTCTAACTCGGGAGCTGTTTGTGGAGCCAGGAGTGCTGGGAGACACAAATTGCATGGTGTCCTCATCAAAACTGCTCTGAGAGGGGACATTTGGCTCCTGGGTTGTCCCCCTGGGTGATACTCTCTCTGTCCTGCTGGAAGGTGTTCAGCTGAAGACAATTTGACTTCTCTCAGTGTTGTAAATGTACCGTGGGCAAGTCTTTTAGCTTTACAGCATCTCCCCCGTTCATCCTGCAGAAGCAATGATGGCACAGCCCTGCCTTGAAGTGCTCTTGTGACCAGAAATATGTCTCAGCTCATGGAGGAGTGAGAAACTGCAGTCCTGGGACCACAGGGATCAGATGGAAATGCTGTCCAGGAAACAAGATGGAATTGCAACATCTCACGGTGTTACAACATCTCATGGCGCTTACGGGTTTATGGAGTGTTCTGCGGGTGTTTTATAGGTGAAAACCATGGCCCTTCAAGCCAGGAAAGATGGAACAGAGAATCATGGAATTGTTTAAGTTGGAAAAGCCGTCTAAGATCATCAAGTCCAGCCATTAACTCAGCACTGCCAAGCCCACCCAGCACTAAACCACGTCCCCAACAGATCATGTAGACATGAAAGGAAATTTCACCAGTGCTCTCCTTTGATTGCCTTTTATGAAAATAGGTAGAGATCCTGTTATCAGGGAGGGTTTCACTCAGCTCGGGCTGCACGGTTCGATTTGAATGGGATCATATATTCCTCACCGTGGGGAGACACACATGTGGCTGGGCTAATCTGTCCCCTCTGTGCTTTGCACTGGGGTCTGCAGCAACGTGAAGAAGCAAACAGTGCGTGAACCCAGCTCTGGTGTGATTTATGCAACTTCAGAGAGGTTCAGGGCGGGGAAGCATTTCATTCCTCCCCGGTGGTGCAGGCTGGATTTCTCTTCACAAGTCTGTTCTCTGATATTTTGCCTGCTCTGCTTTGAAACGAGTTAAGTGATTAGGCCTCTATGGCTTTCTTACGGGAAGATTCTTCCACGGTTTTATTTGATCTCCCTTTCCAGACTAAACATTCCCTTTCTCATTTCCCTGCCCACCTCCCCCATCATTTCCACGTAAATAATCTCTCTTTATCCCTAGTGTTTTATTTGCAGGGATTCACGTAATAAGCACAGCTTTATGCTGGGTTTCCTTGAAAGCTGCACACTGGCCTCATTTCCATCTTCTTTAAGTGATTTGTAGAGCAGAGGGAGATTGAAGCTGGTCCTAAATGGTTGTCCAGTTTTGACCTCATTACCTTCATTTGCAGGGACTTGTGAATGCTCTGGGAATCAGTGGCAGCTTTGGCCACTCAGCAGCCTTGAAAAATCACATCATTTATTTGGGTGCCCAGAAGTGAGTGTCCTGAGTCGACTTTGGCAGTTTTGGTGGTGGGAAATGCTGGCCTGACCTCAAGCTGGCTCCATATCTCATGAAGGAGTTCATGGAGTCACAGGGTTAAAGTCAAGGTAGGAAGAGACCAAGCAACTGGGAAAGTCCCAGGAACCATTTTGCTGGCCAGATCAGGCGTTTTTTTTTGGCCCAGTATCCTCTCGTTAGCAGTGGCTACCAAGGGAAAATAGCAGAACAAGACGAACATACAACATCCAGACAGCCTGGCAGGAGGTTGTGGCCAGGTGGGGCTCAACATCTTCTCTCAGGCAACCAGCAGCAGGAAAGGAGAGAATGTGCCAGAAGAGATTCACGCTGGACATCAGGAAGAATTTCTTCACTGAAAGGCTTGTCAGACATTGGAGTGTACTGCCAAGGGAGGTGATGGAATCACCATCCCTGGAAGTGTTCAAGAAATGATTGGATGTGGTACTGATTGGTCAGCAAGGTCAGAGGATGGACTCGATGATCCTGAAGGTCCTTTCCAACTTTGTACAACTCAGCAGCTTGAAACCCAGGGGACTTCTGAACAAGAGTTGCTGGGTTTGCATCTGTTTCTGTTCATGGGTTTGTCTTTCATGCATTTCCCCAGTTATGTTTTGTGTTCATGGAAACTTTGGTGCCTTTTCCTGCTGTGGAAGCACCGCTCTGTGTCTGTAAATTACGTCTTTCACTGGTTTTGCACCTGCCTCCTGCCCATTTCATTCGACACCCCTCAATTCCAGTACTGGAAATCTCAAGGAGCAGCCAGTCCCTGGTTACCTTGCCCTGCAGCTCATGAACTTTTAAGGCATGTTTATAATTTTTCTCCCCTCACCCATCTCCTTTCCATGGAGAAAAGTCAGACAATCATGGCATGGTTTGGTTTGCAAGAGGTCTTAAAGATCACCTCGTTCCAAGACTCCTTTCTTGTTCAGGGACACCGTCCACTACCCCAGGTTGCTCCAAGCCCTGTCCAACCTGTACTTGAAAACTTCCAGGGATGGCCAGCCACAACTTCGCTGGAAAATCTGTTCCAGGGCCTCACCTGCATCACAGTAAAGAATTCCTTCCTCTTATCTAATCTAAGTCTACCCTCTTTCAGCTTAAAACCATTCCCCCTTGTCCTATCACTGCATGTCTTTGCAATGAATGATTTTGCTTTTTAGGGAGCTTGGGGCATTGTTTTTTATATAAATGTTCACAATCTGCAAAACAGTAAAGTGTTACGTGGGATTTGTGTTGGAAAGGGCAAAGAAGGACCAATGGAGCAACTCACTTGTGCTGCTGTAGACTTCCATCACATAGGGCACAAGGAGGAGATGTCCCCCTGGGAGATTTCTCTCCTTTTTTTCCCACCGAAGGAACAAACTGAATGTATGGCTTTCCAGGGAGCGATCACTGGTTGGTGTAATACAAGGATGTTTTCAGAATAGCCCCTTCTGGACTTGCTCTTTTCCATCGCAGTAGAAAGGAGAGTGATAAAGGAGCAGCTCGCTCACTTACCACATTGTGTAACAAATTTGGGATTCAGATGGTATAAGACAATCTCACTCTTGATCTCCCTTCAGTATCCTTCCCCCTATTTGCATAAGAAATGACATTTTTTCCACTCATTTGCTAATTGAGATGATTCAGAAACTGTGATATAAATTCCACTACAAATATTCCCAGTGGTAGCACACAGAGCTGTGGTGGGGTTTTTGCAGTCTGGACATGTTTTTCAGACACAAAATGCCCTGACCCGCTGAGTTGGAGACAGCTGCCAATAAGATATGTCTTCAGCTGGGGTCAGAGAGGGGCTAAATCCAAAAATGCAAAATCAGAGGTGGATGTGGAGTGTCAGCAAAGCTCCTTTTGCTGTGCTCTATTGATTGTCTCGTGTAGATTCCTTAGTTTTTGCTGTTGTCACTGCCATCTAATTTAAGGGATTGCTGTTAAATTAAAAGGCATGATTGACTGACTGGCATCCGAGACACATTGCAGCTGTCAGCTGCAAAGATAAACTCCGGATCGGATGCAAATCTTCCCAAAGATCAAGGGTGTTTGGACAAGGTGTCTAAGTGGACACCTCTCAGTTTGCAGTAGGAAAGACCCATTCTTCTGGCATCTCTGCTTAAGATTCAGAACGAGAAATGCCAAATATGAGCTTGCTGGTTGATGTAAACCATCTTGGAATTTTCTCCATTTAACTGGAGAATTAAAATGCATTGGGTCAGCCTTGCATGAAAAGTAATTTGTTTTAGTCTATGATCATGATAAGAACTGACTGGGGAGGATCAAAAAACTCTTTAGAAATTGGATTAAAGGCCTCCCTGAATGATGGGCACTCGGACCAGCCACGAGCCTCAGATGCAACAGCCACCTTCGTTAAAACACATTCTAGGAGCTTGGGCTGCTCTCCAAAAACAAAAAATACAAGTTAAACCTGGCTGTGTGATGAAGGTGACAGCTGCTGGTTCTGATGGGAACCTCTGGAGCCGGAGGCATGAGCCACAGCTCCTCCAGTGTAGGGGCATAAAGGGCGAAGTGAGACAACTCCGTGGTTCTAAGAGGCCATAGCTGAGGAAAACTTAAAGTGGGAACGAGTTGGGTGTGTGACCTTCGGAGGATTTAGTGTCTTTGAAAAGCAAAATCCTTTATACAGCAGTTGCAGCAGCCTCATTATTTGTGGATTAAGGACAGATGGCAACTCAACCCGCATCGATCAGCAGGAGCTGCAGTTTGCTGAGAGCCCGTGGAATGGGACTCCAGGGGTAGCAGGGACTGTCTGCAAAGGGTCCCATTAACTTCAGAGCGAGTCTGCACTGCATTTCATGTGGATTCCTCACTTCCCAGCATCAAAGAAACATCCAACCTCATCCTTGAAGTGGAAGGAGGGGTGGAGCAGGGGATTGTGTGGTGAGCAGGTGGGGATGAGTGTTTTCTAGAGGTTGGGGAGTCCGAGGGGTCTGTGTCAGCTCAACAAGCAGAGACTCAGTGATGGACTGAGGGATGGGGCAGCTGTGCAGCCTCTGCAGGGACCACATCACGCTTGCGTCCCCCCTGCAGCTTCTGCATTGGGCTAAAAGCATCTGTGTGACACCACAGCCATTGTAGACCATTCCACAGCCGTTGTAGATCATTCCACAGCCACTGTATATCATTCTTTTCATGGAATCATGGAATCATTAAGGTTGGGAAAGATCACCAAGCCCAACCGCCAGTGTAGCACCCCCACCATGTTCACCACCACCATGTCCTCAAGTGCCACATCCACACCTTGTTTGAGCACTCACAGGGGTGGTGACCCCACCTCTTCCCTGGGCAGCCTGTTCCAGTGCTTAACAGCCCTTTCTGTGAAGAAATTTTTCCAAATAAATAGTCTAAAACTCCCCCTGGCACATCTTGAGGCTATTTCATCCCGTCTCTTGTTACTTGGGAGGTGGGACTAATGCCCACCTCACTACAAGCTCCTGTCAGGGAGCTGTAGGGAGAGGTGAGGTCTCCCTTCAGCCTTTTTCTGAGGCCCCCACAGCTCCCTCAGCCACTCCTTTCCAGAACCAGCAGTGGATACAAGAGCCCCGTGTTTTCCTCATGGCACAGCATTTTTCCCCCTGAAAGGCAGGATAGGAATAACTTCATATAATAGACCCTTAAGCACTTGTTTACAGCTCCACTAAAAAAGACAAATCACTTGAAGAAGTGAAGGACTAGACCCAGGAAAAGAAGGGGGATTTCAAAAGGTTTATCTGACAGCTAATAAACAAGATAAATAACATGCAGCATTTAATTTGTCAGGACCGTGGTACAACCTGATGATAAAAAAGGACTGCTCCATAAAGTGGGGAATACCTTTGTCTTGGCTGTAAATGCCTGGGTTGATTTACTAAGTGCCCTGGTACTTCTCTGTCTCCTCTTTAGCACTCACAAACGGGATGGAAACTGAGGAGTAGGGAGAGAAAAGAAGTTATCTGTGCTCAGCATCAAAAACTGATCTCATTCCAGTTAGGGATTTGAGATCATGACAGTTTTTATCCTATTTTGCCTGGTTCTTCGATTGCTGAGGATAAGCAGAATAAGAGTTACCCCCTCTGCTCTGCTCAGGTGAGACCCCACCTGCAGAGCTGCCTCCTGGGGCCCAGCACAGGAAGGGCGTGGAGATCATGGAGCGAGTCCAGAGGAGGCACCGAGGGGATCAGAGGGATGGAGCAGCTCTGCTGTGAGGAAAGGCTGAGAGAATTGGGATTGTTCAGCCTGGAGAAGAGAAGCTTTAGGGCTACCTAATTGTGGCTTTCTAGTACCTGAAGGGAGACAACAAGAAACATAGGGAGAGAATATTTACAGAGGCCTGGAGTGACAGGACAAGGGGGAATGGCTTCAAACTGAAAGAAAGAAGGTTTGGCTTGGATATCAGGAAGAAATTCTTCCTTGTAAGGGTTGTGAGGCCCTGGCACAAGTTGCCCAGAGAAGCCATGGCTGCCCCATCCCTGGAAGTGTCCAAGGCCAGGTTGGATGGGGCTTGGAGCAACCTGGCATAGTGGACGCTGTTGCTGTCCATGGCAGGGGGTTGGAACAAGTTGATTTCAAAGGTCCCTTCCAGCTCAAACCATTCCATGATTCTGTGATTCTATGATTTAAGAAATCAAACACTGGCACCTTCATTATCCCTCCCTCTTTCCTGTAGTGAGACCAGGCAGCATTAATTTCTCTGTGTATTTTATGGTGTCATAATTTTATCAGTGTCATAATAGGTCACATCCCGAAATGTTTGAAGAATCCATCATCAAACTGGGGACACCACGACAGCCAGTGTGTCTGGGCCCATGTTTTGCTTACAAACATAATAACTTCTAATGACACTGGAGCAATTATGCATTTTGTCTCAACAGAAAGCATCCAAAATAAATCACAGTCCAGGCCAAGGCTTGCATGAAGCTGCTTTCTCCCTTCCCCACCCTCACTCCTAATCTGCAAGGGAGTGAGATGAAAGAAAGAGGTCCTGGAAAGGGCAGGAGCTTCAGCAGGAGCTGATTAACTCCTAAACGTGTCTGGTTACAGATTCCCTATTGATCAGCTTGAGCCTGGCATGGGATACCTCCCATTACACTGCTGGTTTCTCTTACAAAGGAATCACAATCTGTCTCCCATAAGGGAATGGAAGACAAGCCCGTGTTCCCGTGCTGGTTAGAAAAGTGACCAGCAGAGAAAGTGACTTTTGAGGGAGAGTCTTTTTCAAGGTCAGGTTTTGTGCCGGTAACAACTCCATCCTCCGTGCTGCTGCCAGGATCTCTGGGCACTTTGTTGGCAAGTTCACTGCCCTCCATTTCCTTCCTGCTCCATTCTTCCATGTTGCTATCATAGCATACTTCTCATAGCAGCTTCTGTGGCCATCAGCAGGGGGAATGTTGCTGAGCCTGTGTTTATTTTCACTCCGTTTTGGAGGGAAAAGTTAAACCACAGTCAGGCTGGAGATAGCAGAGTGTGAACTCGTTGGTTTTTTGCTGTGGAGGTGGATGGGTATTTGCCCATTCCTGTGCAAGAGGGTACTGAAAATGTGCCTAAATTCTGATCTGGCACCTAGTTGAGCTTGTTTTTCCGGACAGGGCTGGTGTCCTGTCTAGGGTGTGTAGGTTACTACACCTACAGCAGAGCCCAGAGCTCAGAGTACAGCCATGGTCTCATAAAGAGCATTTCAGGGAGGCTGAGTCAGCTGAAGTGGATCATCTGCATCTCTGAATTCTCTGGCTGTTGGCAAGGGGGGGAAAAAAAAAGTGGGGGTTATTTTGTTTTTATTTTAAACCCAAGAATTTTCCCAGTGTTTCCTGTCT
The DNA here is from genome assembly GCA_013390105.1 of Tichodroma muraria. Taxonomy (NCBI): domain Eukaryota; kingdom Metazoa; phylum Chordata; class Aves; order Passeriformes; family Sittidae; genus Tichodroma; species Tichodroma muraria. The sequence continues at coordinate 47,402 of WAAG01091124.1, forward strand.
GTAAAAAACCCTACATCTTTAGCTCATTATCCTTATCTGTGCCTGAGCACAGCACAGAGCTGAATTCCCTGGACCTGAACCATCTCCAAGGGTAGCTGTGGGTAATGAGAGAATTCACAGCAGGGAAAGCAGCCATGTGAAAGTGGCTGCCTCTGGGCTGAGGGGCCACCTCTGCTCCTCCCCATGAGGTGGACAAAGGATGGAGCAGAACAGTGAAGCCGAGGCTTGTTTCAGCAGGTTTTAGATTGCTGCATGGGGCTGATGAGGAGCGAACTGACCACTGAGGGATGTGACAGCTTATCCATCACCTGAAAGGACTGGATAATCCCCTGCTGTTTTTTACAACCCAAAACTCAGCCTTGCTGTGCTCCCCGCAGGCGTTTGGACTGTGGGAGGCCAGCCAGATTCAGATGATCCTCACAGTCCATCCTGCCATCAGCATTTATGGATGTTCCACCGGGGCCAGTTGCTCTTGGCAGGAAGATGGAAAGACACAGGGTGGAGAAGGCTGCAGAGGCTCAGAGTTTCCCTTAAGTAGCAGGATCATCCCTGCAGCCGGGTGGTTTGGTGGATCCATCGGTTTTCAGAGCTGTAGATTGTGGTACAGTGGGGAAAGCTGAGCGTTGCTGACACCAGCACTGGGTGTGGCTGGGGAAAGGAGCCAAAAATGCACCTTCATCTTCTGGTGCTCACAGGCTGCTCCCTGTGGGTTCTACAAAGAGTGCTGGAGGAGAATGTCACTCCCATGTTATTCCCCCACCAAAGCTGTCCTTGAGAGCAGTGCCTCTCTGTGGCTGGTGGGGTCTGCAGTGTGGGGAAAGGAGATGTCTTTTTTTGGGAAATACGGGTGGTAGAACCCTTATCCCTTATCCCTTCTCACCTTCCTTGTCTTCACATTGTGTGTTTGTGTGGTGGCAGAAGGAGGAGACAGAACCTCACTGATGGTGGATTTGTACCTTGAACAGGTTTTTGCCTGTGTCTTCTGGGGTCAGAAGCCAACAGGACACAAAATGGGCAGAGGGTCTTGTCAGAGGGGAGCTCTTTGCCACAGTAAGCACAGGAAGAGCAGGGCTAGCTGGAATCATAGGATTGTGTCCTGAGGTGGAAGGGACCCCCAAGGATCACTGAAGTCCAACTCCTGGCTCTGCACAGGACAGCCCCAAGAACCCCACCACATGCCTGAAGGCGCTGTCCAAACACTTCTTAAACTCTAGAAATAGGAATAACTGAAGAGACGTCAATGTAAAGGCGGGCAATGCTTCTCCTTTCCCCTTCTTGACTTTCTGGGCTACCCTGCAGTGTCCAGTCCCACCACTTTTTGAAGACACCCCAGTTTTGAGCCTTGGCAGCTGGTACGCGGCCGGGTCTGCCGGGCCGGCGCTGCCTCGGCTCCCGTGGGCGCTGGGCTCTCACTGAGGCTGACGGGGCTTTTCTGGATCTTGCCCAGGTGGCTGGAACTCCTGGTCGGCTTGGGGCGACTGCACCAAGGACTGCGGGGGCGGCCTGCAGACCCGCATGCGCTCCTGCAAGCCCCTTCCCAACGAGGGCCTGGCCTGCGAGGGAGTCCTGGAGGAAGGACGGCTGTGCAATAGGAAGGCTTGCAATAGTAAGTGGGGGCATGTTCCCTTGCACGCGCGGGGCCGGGGCGCCTTTCCCGGGAGGAGGAGGTTGGCCTCACCCCCATCAAGGATGGAGGGTGCTCCAGAGGCTCTGGGAAGCTGCCCCAGGGCTGCGTTGGAGCAGCGAGCCCAGGGGAACGTGTGGATTCGGCCCTGCCTGTCTCGCGTGCACACGCGCACGTGTGCTGGCACAGTCTTCCTACGCCTTCCAGGCCTTCAGCCCAAAGGATTTATAGGGATCCATGAGCTGGCTTACGTCAGGTTTTCATATGCTGGTGGTAAATCTGCCACGTCCTTAAAGGCTTTTTTTTTTTTTTTTCAACTGTCTTCAAAGGCTGGGAAGTATCTCCTGATAAGGGGGAAGTTCAAATAAAGGGACATAAATATATTTCTCTAATAAGGGCTAAAACGATTTCATGCATTTTTTAACATTTCCATAAATTTAAAGTATGTTGCAATTAGGATTAGACTTTTTTATTTTTTAATGAAACCTTGTATATTGAATTCCTCCTCCTTGACTCACAATTGCTAAATTCGCCCTGAGGTTTTCCCATACCAGGGATATTTAATCCGTATCTCCCATGCTTGGTGGTGACTTTGTAGTCATGACTCAGCTGTGGCTTGTGGTAGGGGGAGTAGGAGGTGCAAGGACCTGGAAGCTGGTCCTGAAAAAAAGTCCAGCTGTGGGATTGGATTGTGCCTGAGTGGAGTTGGAGGAAGGGCCACACCAGTCTTGGTGAACAATGTGTGAAGGAAGAAGGTAGAGATGGCACTGGGAGTGGGAGAGGGGGATCTGCAGGCCTGCTCACTCTCTGAACGTGGGACAGCAGGCAGAAAATCTCCTTAATGTGTCTCTCCTGTTCTGGATAAACTAGGGGGGACCCAGTTCCCCAGATTCCCTTCACAGGACGTCCTTCCTCATCCCTAACCATCTTCCAAGCTGTCCATGGGACCTGTTTGATTCTTCTGCAGCCCTCTTGAAGTGGTGAGAGGGGGAAGGCCCTGTTTTCCAGGGCGAAGGCCCTGTTTTCCAGGGCGAAGGCTCTGTTTTCCAGGGCCGGCCTCATCAGCGCTGAGCAGGGGGTGTAACATGTTCCCTTGATCTTCCCCAGGGGCAAAACTTTGGTTCTCCTTCATGACAGATCTCCTGAGGTTGTGGTGGCAAGGAGTGGGATGGGGTGGAGAGCCATGGAGACTGGGTTGGATTTCCATGGCACGGAGTGCAGCAGTGAAGAGTGAATCGGTTTTTACACATTATTCACTTCACTTTTTCCAGAGCACAACACCAGCAAAGCCTATCCAAAGTGTAAAAAACGTGGAGAGGCTACGATTCAATAAATTATTTCACTTGTCTTCCTGTCCTTTTTCAATTGCCTTCCCAGTCAATTCCTCCTCCAGACTGCAATGAGATTAGTTCAGCTCAGATTATTTGGAAGAAGGTATTTTAAGATGAGTGGAAAGTTCTAGTTTGGAAGGAGAGTACACACACAGAGTCAGGCAGCACAAACTGATTTATTCCATTCAAATAAATTAATTAATTCTGATTATTTGTCCCAAGACCCTTTCTGCAGACAATCTGCTGAGCCCCATTTTGATGTTTTCATGCTGGAAGGGATTTGAGGGGATGTGTGAGCAATAAATCTTTCCAGAAGACTTCTCCATGCACACCTTGAGGTCTGTGTCCTACTTCAAGATAAACCTGTGTCTCTTCATATCAAAACTGTTCAATTGGCTCTGAACTTGCCTCTCAGTGAATCTGTCCCCTGTTGCCTTTGCCCAAGGAGATGCACTTTTGACCCAAGAAGGGTTTCTAATTTTCTTGCACATATATATTTTCCTCCTCTTTACTTTGATCTACACCAAAACCTAAGAGGATTTAAAAGCAGAATAGAAATCCTGTTTTAAATGTGTCACTGTTATTTTCATATTGATTTTTGCTCATAGATTTCTTAGGGATGAGTAGAATGTTCGTTCTTTCCCTGCAACTGTTATTATTCTAAGTGTTCATTATAAGCTGCAGTTAAATAGGTTTTAATTATTTCTTTTTTTTTTAATTAAGAGAAAAAAAATGAAGAAAAATGCAAAAAAAAAAATAAAAGAACTAGCCAGGAGAACAACTTTATCTTGAATTGTTCAGCATTTAAGCAATTTGTAATAATACCTGACCAGCTCTCCAGGTATTGTGGAATAGCTGAGATTTTAATTTTCTAGTAGAAAAAAAAAATCAGGAAAAAATTTCCCTCGAACAGAGGGCCATCTGTAATCCTGATAAAACAGCAGAACAAGACAGGATTGAGTGCTCTGATATTTTCCTCTTTGCTGTGTCGGTAGGCTGAAACTTGCCCACTGAGAAATTGCTGGCCAAGCAAGTCAGGTTAGAATAACACAGAGATCCCCACACCTTCGAAACAAGGATAAAAAATAAAACAAGGATATCTCTTCTTTAACTTCTCCTTTCTCACTTTTGCCAAAGTGGCTCAGAAGCTGATGGGTGATTAGCAGGAGTGTTTTAGCTGTTTATTGGATCTCCAGCCTCTGGGGCAGCTTCTCAGAGTGCTGACACTCAGCTCTCTGGAGCTCCTGAGAGGAATCTCTTTGTGGATCTTTTGTGGAAGATCTTTGAGGGTTTCATTGGTTGTTTTATTTTCCCCAGCCATGGCAAGTGTTCCAGAGCTGTCTTGTCACACAGCTCCTCCTCCAGGTGGACTTTGCCCAGGCCCTGCCATTTTCCTCTTCCAGAGCTGCCCCCAGGTGGGCCTTCAGCAGGTCTCAGCATGCAGGAGTGGGAATGGTAGGAAAAACCTCTCAGTTTTTCCAAGAGCTGTGGCTTGTGCCAGCCTGGTCACCAAAATGTGGGTGCAGACACTTGGGCCCCAGAGCTGAGTCTGAACACGTTGTCTGGAGGCTGCAGAGGTTCAAATCAGTGCACAGAGGTGGCTGAATGACTCCACAGGTACCACTTTTATGTGGTCTTTGTGTTTTCCCACTCGTTTGGGGCCCCCATCTCTGCTATTCCATGCGGTAGAGACTCTTGCTTGATGATCTTCTGGCTAAATTTCCCCAGGGATACACACCCAAGCCCAACAGGAAGTGAGCCAGGTAAGTTTTCCATGGGCAAAACCAAAAGCTGTGAAATGCTGAGGAAAAACTGTGTTGAGGGCTCATCACAAACTGGGAAGGAAACTTTGGAACAGCAGCTTGGCTTAGGCAGAGCCTTTATTTGTGGCAGCTCAAGAGATGTAATCTGAAGGAAAACACAAAGTTTTTGTTGTAATTCTGATTTTGCCTTGGTAAAGGACTTGGTGATATCCCCCTCTCCAGCACAGACAGAGGAGATTTCCTCCCTCTATTGGATTTGGGCAGGAGCTGCTGTTTTATAAAGAGTGGGAAAAAATTGCCAACTCAAGTGTGGCAGGAGCTTGCTGAGGAACTTCCCAGATCCACCCACTGTGGATGGAAAGGGATGTGCTCCAGTGGCTCCTTTTGGCTGCAAGGTTCTTGAAGCCAGGTTTGCTCACAGCCTGGCAGGCAGAGGGTCCTCACAAGGAGCCTGGATCCAGGCAGCCTGGAGCCTGGACAACATCCAGGCCAGAGGGGGAATCTCACAGCCCTGACCCCAGCAGTGGGGTCAGAGCTCAGCAGTGCTGGAGAGGTGTAAGAACAACCAGAGGTGTGGGCAGCCTGTGTTTATTCCTGGGGAAGGAGAGCTGGCAGAGCAGCCGGCTGAAATCCTGCCATCCCATCTGGCAGAGCTTGCTCAGAACCATCCCTGACATTTGTGAATATGCAGATGGGGAAGACGCAGCTCCCCATGGCCGAGAGAGGGGTGACCACATCCTGACGTCAGGTGCAGGAGGGTGACACTGGCATGGTCCTGTCGTTCCAGGCTGGATTTTCAGCTTGAAGCAGGTTCAGGATGTAGCCTTTCAGCTGTTAGTGGTCTGAAGGAATGCATGTTCCACATGACATTCCCAAGGGTGAGCCTCAGTCTCAGTCTGTGCCACCCCTGATTCTCATTAAATTTTTATTTTTTGCTGCTACCACGGAGCTGAAATATCCTGAGCATGTGTGGGAGCATCTTCATTCCCTGCACGCCAGGCTAGAACTCACTGCAAGCTGGAGGAGCTCCTGTAGGTACCTGCTGCTGCAGCAGAGACTTTGCCCTGCCCTCTTTTTTACTGGTGGTTCAGGCATTTCACCTCTGAGAGTCACAGATCTCCCCCAGTGATGTTTTCATAAATTTCAGATGTTCAAATCAAAGTGAACATCTCTGTTCACTAAGGGTCATTTCCTTAGCTGGCATGATTGCAATATATCCAGTGGCCTCCAAAATGACCCTCTTCTCCCTCCACTGAGATTTTGGGGTTTAGGGGTTGTTAGTAATTCTGTGCTTTCCAGTTTTACTCTTTAGCAGCTGACAGATGCCCCCAAAAGTCCACAGCCATCACCTTTCCTTTCAGTTTTACTGCACTGAGATTCATTTGAATGTTTTGGGTATTTTTTTAATAATCCTTTTTCCCTCTTTGCTCAGGTTCATCCTTTCATTCCCACCATCCCACCTTGCCTGAATAAATTTCATGATCCTACTATTTGCTTTGCCTCTCCTGTTTGGGGGATGAGTACAGAGTGTGTAGCTGTGGTGAGACATGTTTGGATGCTAAAACCTTGGCCCACAGCACTTCAAAGTCTCTGCCTTTATTTTATTTTTCCCTTGGCTGGGTTGCAAGGTGCTGTCTGACACATTGCATGTGCTCATTAGAAGTGTTGGTCACCTGCTTCCTATTCCCACTCCTGCCAGCACTGATCATCCTCCACATCCACACTTGAGCTGTGTTTTTTCAGTACTTGCCTCTGCTTGCAATTGAGACATCCCTCTTTGGTTCCAATAGCATTATCCCTCATTGTTTTGAAAGGTGCTTGGGTTTTTCATGCCATTCTCGCTACGTTTTTCCAGCTGGGATGTAAATTGACTCTAGGTCTTCCCTTAATCCTGGAATTACTCCTCTCCACTGACCCTGCTGTGGGAAAGAGGCTGCTGAAATCCAACCAGGTCCCCACTGCCTTTAGTTTTTGACCTCCACCCCATAGAGTTCAGGTACCCACAGTAAAGCACCAACTTCTCCGTGCTCCTAAAGGACCTGGTGTCTCCCTGCTTTGTTTGGAACCAGGACTGATCTGTGCATTTCTCCAAGGAGACTGTCCAGGTTAAATCTCAGCTGTGCTCTGTGTTAAATGCAGGCAAACTGGCTTCTCTGCACATCCTTTTCAAAGGGGAGGAAGGCTTCCTGCAGCAGTGGAATGACCCTGGCAGAGGGGAAGCTTGGAGGAAGCTGGAAGGGTCACTCATTCGGCCTCTAGGCCTGATTTGCTTTAATTAGCCTGAGAAATAACAGTGCAGACTTGCCATACCTGTCAGGGAGCAAAGGAAATCATTCAGTCCTTCAAGACTGGGATAAGTCATTAGGAGATGTCAGTGACACGGGGCCCACATAATTGGTGAGAGGAAGTTCAGGATGTTACACTTGCAGTTAAGACTTCTATTTTGCATTTTTATCTTTCCTTCTCTCTGTGCTGCCTCCTGTGTCTCTGCCCATCAGTGAACACTGACTGCTTCTGGGATATTCAATCCCAAGTTTTCCCTGTCACCTTCCTTGCTCTGGGAAGATGACAAAGCCACCCAAGCTCCACATCTACTCTTTGATGTCCAGCCCCACTTTCTCCTCCCAGCCTGAACAAGTCAGTGGGAAGCCCATGGGATGTGATGCAGATGGAGATTTTGTGTGTTCTTGTGGTTTGTGAGATTTCATGGAGAGGACTTAAATTGGAGCAGATGAAAGTGTGTGGGTATAACCAGGAATGGGTGGTGGGAATGTGAGAAATCCCAAATATGGGAATAAGTTGTCTCCTAACAAACTCAAAAAAATGAGTATTGGAAAATTCCTTAGAGTTTGTCTTTTTTGAACTGAATCTCCCACAGTAAAGTCCCATGATTTTTAGCTGTTAAAAACGTAGAGTTTGAGACCTTTCTATTCCAGGAAAGAGCCAGATAAACCAAGGTGTTTGCAGATACCAGGATGTTTGTGGTCCTGGTGTCTGGCTCTGGGTATCTTTCCCTTGAGGATGGCAGGTGGCTGACTGCCCCATCCCGTCCCCTCCAGCCAGCAGCCAGCTGGTGCTGGGAAGGTTTGTAGGAGTCCATGTGACAATTCCTAGACTCCTCAAGTTCTGCTTTCAGGCAACAGTGATGGTAAATAATACAACTTCACAAACTCTCCCATGATCCAAACTGCTGAATATAAAGCCTGGCTCCTGGCAGGGACTCTCTGAATCATTCCTCTGCCTCCTCTGCTTTCCCTTTTTGGATGGCAGTAAAGACTCCTGCCACCATACTGAAGCTTCATTAACCTTTATTAATTTTCTCAGGGTTCTGGGATCAAATTTGTCACCATTTCAACCCTTGGCAGTTCATACTTCTTGAAAAGATGTCTGAGTGGTTTACCTCCTTGGGGGAAAAGATCTTCTGTCTAGTGCTTGCTGTTTGGAAACAAATTGGCTGCCAGATCACAGATTACTCGGGCTCAGCTCTGCTCTCTGCTATTCCCTGCGACTCCAGTGGAGTCAGCTGAGCTCTCCTGATTTACAGCAGGCACTCCTGGTGGATGGGATTTGGTTGTTACTGCTGGATTGTTTCTCTCTTTGTTAGGGAGGGAATGTGTCAGGGTTACAGCATGTCCAGTAATGCAGACAACAGAAATTTTAGTTTCCCCTCCAGCCAATTCAGGACTGATCCACACAGAATGAAAATGGAAAGCTGGCAGAGTGAGGGCTTGGAAGGAACAGTTAAATATCTTTGATTTACTGTGGATGCATTATTTACCTTCTGAACTCCACACTGTGGGCTCCACTGGGAGATTTTCAGTAGGACACAAGGGTCAGGAGCTTGTCTCTCACTGAGAAGGAAAAGTTCCCAGTTATGGCTCTGTTGGTACTCTGCTGATGCCAGACTTTCATCTCTCCTTGTTGCTGTCGTCAGGGTAAAGTCTATGAAGGAGACATCCTATTGAGATATCCCTTTCCTTTTCCACCTGCCTGCTCCACTTAGCGTTTCCTGGCTCCTCTACAGGGCATTTCTAGGCAGGTGCTGGCTGCAAGGCAGAATTTCCCACCAAAACCACCCTGCCAGTTGCCACCATGCATCCCAAAACACCCTGAGGGATGGTGGGATTCAGTGCCAGCACATCTGAAAAGGACGAATCCTCCTCAAGTGCAGCAAGGAGTGCAGACACCTTAGAAAACCACTGAAATTAATTAACGACCAGACATAAGGGATCATGCTCTGCGTGGTGGTTTCAGCACCAACCAGCCCGAATCTTTCAGGCTGGTTGGTGCTGAAACCTGGGGGAAAACTGGCGGCCAGGGGTGCTGGGGTTGGAAAGCAGGTGGTCATGTCAGGGGAACGCCGCAGGTCGCTGTTGTTGATGCGTGTAACCTTTGTAGTGAAAGATCTTGCAGAGTGAACCGAGGTGTATTTACATGACCCATTACCTTGCCATAGCCAATGGACGCTATAATTCCAGAAGCCAATCGCTGAGGTCCACAGATAACAGAAAGCGAGAGGACCCTGACGAACTGCAGCACTACGGGTACCCTGCACCTCAAATAGGTAAGCTCTGACCTCCCACAGCGGCCTCTGGAGCTGGGACACTGCTCTGGTCACTGCACTGCCCAGCTGGGCTGGGCTCTCTGCACTGTTTCAATGATCCCCCCTAACCATCTCCTTCCCCCCAGGTCAGTGTGGGGGACACTCCCCCCATGTTGTCACACGCTGAACAAGTGGTCATCGTCCCGTTTGTTCCCATCCCATCACCCCACGGGGTTTTGTGTCGTCACCATCAGCCAGAGAAGGCAGAAAGGGACAGACACAAAGCCCTGACAAGACCATCCATCCCACAGAACGTTTTCCCATCACCCTGCCTACTTCTGAGTCACTGCTTTGTCTGAATTATCCAGCCACACGTGGTTCATGAAGCCAAAGCTGACCTTGCTGCAATGCGGCCCCTCTGCTGATGTCCATGTCATGCCTTCCCATTGGCTGTGAGAGAGGGTGAGCAGGGCTTGGTGGGGACAGAGCAGGATTGGTTTCCTCTGTGCCTGCGTTTTTAGTGCTGAGCAAGGACTTGCCTCTGGTAGGTTCCGCAGCAGGACCTTCCACCCTTCTGCCACAGAAGGGGAATAATGTGTGGAAATATCAGACAGCACAATCTGGGAAGATGGGGATGAATTGGACCTAAATCTGTGCCAGGTCTGATCTACCCCATCCCTGGAAGTGTTCAAGGCCAGGTTGGATGGGGGTTTGGGCAACCTGATCTAGTGGAAGGTGTCCTTGCCCATGGCAGGGGGGTTACAAGATGGGCTTTAAGGTTCCTTCCAACCCAAACCATCCTGTGATTCTGTGAATCAGTCTGGAAAGGTTTTGTGCTCTCCCTTCATGCCTGTGTGTCGTGGCAGGATCTTAACACATCAGGGGTCTCAGGCAAAGCACAGTGTGCTGAACCTGGCCACAGGTTAAAATCACCACCCAGTGACCTTGCCAGCATTTTGTGCTCTAGAAAGGCTTCAGAGAGGTGATTTGATTAGAAGTGAGAGAGGGCCATGTTCTGGTGTGGGTTACCTGTGCTCTACCCAGCCCAGGAGGACTTTGCCACTGTGCAGCATCAGGAATCTGTGTGGTGTGGAGTATCTGGGGGTGACTTGTTGGGGTTGTGGTTTTCAACACAAAGCAGGGGACAGCCTCAATTTCCTCTCTACCCTGCACAGACTCTCCTCCTTCTAATGAAAGCAGCTCCACTGCCTGCAGGATGGATCCCTGGAGTCTGGTAAAACCTGCAGGAGAGGGAGGACTTTTGCACTGCTACAGTGTGGAAAAGCTGAGCTTAATCTGTCCAAATGCAGAGGAAAGGAAGGCACTTCAAGGCAGGCCCCTGTTGTTCCTGCTCTGCCTGGTCCCAGGTGCTTCCCCGGAGCTCCTGTTCCAGCCTGCAACTCAGCCATCAGGTTTATGGTTTGGCATTTCTTCCTGCCGTGCCGCTGGGTGCTGGATCTGGGCTCAGTGACGTCTCTATCACCTCCCTGCCATTGTGGCCACCACTGTAGCATGGCTAGCGTGGGCTGTGGCATCCCTGAGGGCAGCATGGGCTGGGAGATGTGCACTGTCCTGCTGCAAGCTTCCCACATCCCTGTGATGTGATCGAGTTCCCGCATCCCTGTCGCTGTCCCAGGTTGTTCAAGGAAGTCAGGATGGAGCAGATGTAGAGGCAGAGGGTACAGTCCAGCAAGGGATCAGAGGCAATTTTTTTCTGAGGGTGTGGAAGCAAAGCCCACAACTTCCCTATGGGCACAGACTGTAGGGAATAAGACATTTCACATCTGCTTAAGACCTGGAAAAAGGTGAAATACAGAAATCAGCCGATGCCAGCCATACGGGCTGTGGATGAGGGGACGGCCTTGCCCAGCTGAAGGGCAGCATTTTCTCCTGCAGCCTTTCACATCCCTGGTGTCCAGGTCCCGTTGGCCCCCAGGCTGTGGCAGGGCTGTGCTCTCAGCCAGGGTGCTGCTGGCTGCCCACGTGCCTCTCCCAGCAACAGCACAAGAGCCAGATCCAGCCCAGCAGGTCCCTGGCATGGGCCCTCCTGGCAGGAGGACTCTGCCAGCAGCAGGATGTGAGCGAGAGGCACATGGGGAGATGCCAGACTGACAGACCCCAAACCATAAAGGGCTCCTGGCAGAGGGAGGGCAGGGAGATGCTGCTCCATTAGTGCTGAGGGAAGGAGTCATGGAGCAGCTGCAGGCACTGATGGGGACACTGCAGCCAGGAGCTGGAATGATCCTGGATTGCAGTGCTGCATCCCCATGGATTAACACCCAGCATGTCTCATTCTGCAGCACCTGCTGGACCCTCTCCATCTGCTGCACCTGGGCCTGTGGGAGGAGCAAGGGCCATCTTCCCACTTAAGTGGGGTAGTGAGCCCTGAAAAATCCTTTGGGACACTCCTGTTAATCCCCAGGCTGCTCTGGGGCATCACAGGACTGATCAAAAGTCAATCCTGCTGAGTGAGATAGCTGCCTGCAGGCACCAGTGATGAAGCAGGGCAGGGCTTGGCCCCTTCTTTGGGGACGAAGAAAAGTTTGGCTGGAGCCAGTCTGCTATGAACACAGGCTGGAAAACTTTGGGCTGTTCAGCCTGGAGAAGCAAAGGCTCTGGGGAGAACTTAGAGCCTCTTCCAGTGCCTAAGGATTCTCCAAAGGAGCAGGAGAGGGACTTTGGACAAGGGCATGGAGTGACAGGACAAGGGGCAATGGATTTAAGCTGAAGGAGTGTAGATTTAAATTCAATATTAGAACAAAAATCTTCATTATGAGGGTGGTGAGACCCTGGCAGAGGTTGTCCAGAGAAGCTGTGGCTGCCCATCCCTGGAAGTGTTCAGGGCCAGGTTGGGTGGGGTTTGGAGAAACCTGGGATTGTGTGTGGTGTCCCTGCCCATGGCACGGGGTTGAAACAAGATATCTTTAAGGTTCCTTCCAGCCCAAACCAGTCCATGATTCTGTAGTCTCTGGCAGGTTGAATTATAAAACAGCACTGAGCTGGACTAGGCCACTTTCAAACCCAGTAAGCGTGGTACACATCTTGCCATTGTATCAAAGACCAGAGTCAGAATCCACTTCTGGGATGAATAATTGCAATATACTTCACTCAGTAATTTGCATTTGCTGCCATTTGACCCACAGGAGTGCAGAAATTCTTCTCACTCATAGTTTTGGTGATGGGCACTATTGTGTTTCTCTCGAGGAGAGAGTGAATTTGTCTCCTGTCTGAGAGTGTCTCAGAACTGGGTCTCACTCGGTTTGAAAATTAGTTAAATTTGTGCAAGGTTTGAGACTAGGCTGGACATAATGTCCCAGTGGACTGAGATGAATTGCTTGGTTCAGAATGACACCAAGCCCAAGGGAGTCACCAGCACTTAGAAAATAAACTGTATTATGGGCTTAAAAGCCAGGGATTCATGCAATGTAAGGGATGATAATTGAGGAGATTTACCTCTAAGCACAGCTATTTCTGCTGTGAAAGAGCAAAAGCCAGAAATAATAAAGAGGAAAGAGGCAGGAGAGGTGAGATTTGGTTCAAAGATGCCATTCATTCATCCGGTGACACAGTAGCTCTTGTCTGAATACAGAGATGGCAAAGCCCCAGCCAGGTCTGAGGGGGAGGTTGGTGGCGTGGTGGGCTCTTCAAGCCACGAGCTGCTGGTGGGGGAGGCTCCTGTGTCTCTGCAGGCTTCCCCTGTCCCACCTCTGCCCTCCCAGAAAGATTTTGGGAGCCAGACTTGGAGTGTTTAACTACCAAAATCCCCCAGCTGCCTGCCCCCGGGGGACTGGGTGCTGCTGGGTGCAGGAGCGGGGAGGTTGCTCTAGGTGGGTGGAGAAATGCAAAGGCACCACCAGTTGATGGAGCATCCAAGCAGGCAAGGGAGCAGGAATGCTTGGGGTCTGTGGGCCTGAGAGGGATCTGCTGGAGTCTGGGATACTCTGGGTGGCAAATGATGACATGACAGTACCATAAATGTAATTTGCTGGAGGTGACCTTGGAGCATGGCAGGACTCTGGGTCTGACAGAGCTGGATGTTGGAAAGGCAGGAAAATTGCCATGGAAATGCAGATCTCTCTCTACCAGGAGACCTAATACTTGTGAAACAGGACATGGGACTGAAGTTTTCCTGAAGCCCCAAAGCCTCAGAACACACAATGTCTCCTACACATGCCAGGGAAAGACCAGTGGTCCGTAACTTTTTTCTAACTGGGACCAACTGGCAGAATAATGAAATAAAACACGAAAGTAAAACAGTTTTGAGCAACTTTGGCTTAATGAACAGCAGCAGTTGCATCGCATGGCAGTCATTGCAATGGCACAGATGAGGTAGGGAAAGATTTATCCTGACCTCCACCTCTTTCTGTGTCCAGAGAAGAAATGAGGGAGTGAAACTCTGTCCATTTTACAGCAAGGACGGGTCTTCCTCTACACTTTTCCCCCTCAAGACATATTAATTCAACAGGCTCCAGTCAGTGGGTGTATTTTTAATTCCCAGCTGCCAGAATGACAGGAGACATTCAAAGCAGATGCACTGAAAAGCATGACACGAACCAAACAACACAGACAACTACCAAAAATCGAAAGAGAAGGATGATGAGAGCCACAGTTTGATTGCATGTGGAAAACACTAGTAAATAAATATAAGTAAATAAATAATAAATAAACCACCTCAAGGAAAAATCCAGACATGCACAGTTTTAGGCAGTATTGGGAAATTTGGTGGTCTCCAGTCTTTACAGTCCCCAGCACAGCTGCTGCTCTGACATTTCCATGCAGCTGGTTTCTAGCCCTCACTGAGATCTCCAGCTGCAGAGTCTCTTTCCTTCTCCACATTGCAGCTGGACGGTTTCATGCAGCATCCTCTGCCCAGCTTTCTTTGGGAGTGGGGTGGTGGTGTGGGAGAGCACATCCAAGTGCTGGGTGCCAGGGTGGATGACCCTTGGAGTCGTATTTACCTGTTCCACCCAGTGCTGTGATCCTTCTTATCACCCACAGCCTGTCAAATGCATCCTTTTGGGATGAGACACGGGGCAGTCTGAGATCATGAAGAATTTGTCACGAGAAGGGGTTGCCCCTCTGCTTTGCTGGTGTTTATTTTTTGCCATGTGCCTGTGTTCTATACCAAACACTGCATTCCAGGTTTATTATGCGTAATTATTAGCAATCCATGAAAAATCCGAAAACCCAAACAATGCATGGCTTAGTTAAATGGAACAGAGCCAGTTTTTTATTTTCATGTGTGGTAGAAAAGCATTTTGTCAAAGGGTAGAACATTGCCTATGAAAACTAATGGAAAACGACCCTTTCCCTGCTCATTTCACACTTTAGGGTGACTTATTTGGAGGTTGTGGTTGCTGAAACTGTTCCAGCATGAACATTAGTGGCAAAGGGAATACATCTCAGCGCTTTTCGCTCCCATCAATGGGATATTTTTAGTTGCTTTTCCAATGCTGCCCCATCACATAAGCAGTTGATAGGGACTCTGTGATGCCCTGGAAGAGTCAGCCTTGTTCCGTGTCACCTGCTCACAGCAGATCTCCACAGGTAGAGGAGATCCCACTCTCCTGGGATTTCATCAGCTGACCCTTCTTAGGCACCATCACGTCCTCACATCCTTTGTCAGCTCCTCCTCTGGCAGTCTGCACTGGCAGGGACTGTGAGAAGGCAGGACAAGGGGCTGAATCCTTAAAAGTAAACAGTTTATGGATGCATTTACTCTGTCTAATCCCTGTTGGTACAATCTCTAAATGGAGGTTCCCTATCCCAGCTCACAGGTTCTGGAGGGGCTGCGCCACCTTCAGTGGTGGAGTTTGCCCTTCCCAATGACCTGATGCTTCCATAGCATCTTTTTTCTCTTTTTTCTTTTTTCTTTTTTTTTTTTTAATGTGTGCATATGTTACAGCTCTACACAATACCCCCCCAAAAAACCCCTTTAGCCCATTCTCCACTCTGACATTTTCTCCCCAATGCCCTCACACCCTGCCACCCATCTCATCACCCCACCTGCAGGACACATTGCAGCCTCACAGATCTCACAGCTGGCCAAGAGTAACTTGGAAATTTCTTCCCTGGCGATCCAAGGATGCCACATCCTCACCTTCTGTTCCCACCCCCGCAGGTGACCCTGCAGCAGAGGAGTGGTCCCCGTGGAGCGTGTGCTCAACCACCTGCGGGGAGGGCTGGCAGACCAGGACCAGGTTCTGCGTTTCGTCTTCCTATAGCACCCAGTGCAGTGGCCCTCTCCGGGAGCAGAGGCAGTGCAACAACTCTGCCGTGTGCCCAGGTATCGGTGGCCAGCGGGAAGGGAGATTGGCTGCCTGTGGGATCTCCACTGTGGTGTTTCTGGGAGGCCCTGGTGCAGTTTGCCCAGAGAAGCTGTGGTTGCTCCATCCCTGGAGGTGTCCAAGGCCAGGCTGGATGGGACTTGGAGCAACCTGGGATAGTGGGAAGTGGTTGGAATGAGATGATCTTTTAGTTCCTTTCCATTCCAAACCATTCTGTGATTCTGTAATTCTTGGAGGGAGATGGTTTTTGTTCTCTCTTCCTTCTCTTCATGCCTTAAGGCCTCGTACAGACTCTTGCTAGACCAAGCACCACAAGATGGGCACCTGCTTTGCATGGTGTGGACAATTCCATGCTATCTACAGTCCATGAACTCAGCACACCTGCAGGCAGGTGCCCTTTGGGGTGTTTCCAGGTCAGGAACAATTTGGTGAAAAAATACACTCTGAGGAGACCGGAGCCTACGAGAAAGATGGAGAGGGACTTTTTACAAGAGCATGCAGTGACAGGACAAGGAGGAATGGCTTCAAATTGAAAGGGACTAGGTTTAGATTGAATATTAGGAAAAAATCCTTCCCTGTGAGGGTGGTGAGGCCCTGTCACAGGTTGCCCAGGGAAGCTGTGGCTGCCCCATCCCTGGAAGTGTCCAAGGCCAGGTTGGACAGGGCTTGGAGCAACCTGGGATAGGGGAAGGTGTCCCTGCCCATGGCACAGGCTTGGAAGGAAATGATTTTTCAGATCACCTCCAAACCATTCTGTGTTTCTATGACTGTTTTGAAGGGTTTTGCTGTTAAGCTAAGCATGTTACCCTTTTCTCCTGACCAGCAACATTGTTGTTCGGAAGCAATTCTATGATGGTGAAACCATCACCATCCATGGTGAAATCACCATCCATGTTCTTTCCTGTGTTTCCTCCTCTGGTTTTCTCTTATCATGCAAGGTGCCTGGTGAGAATTAGTTTTGAACCCCTTTTCCTGACACTGGGGCACCAGTCGCTGTTAACAACTGATGAAGGACCGGAAAAGTCCCAGATTTTTATGTTTCTTCTTTTTCTGAAGGATTGTTGATTCGGCATTAGCTTCTCTGGTAAAGCTGGAAGGGATGAAGTCCCTTAAGAGAGATCAGTGCATTCTTATAACATTTGGCCTCTGGAGATTATAGTGACTAAAATTCCATAAATAACTTGGCCAGATTAGATTAGATTAGATTGGAGAAGATTAGATTAATATAGATTAGAAGGCTAATTGGATTAGATTAAAATCGATTAGATGTCTCATTCCAGGAGCTACCAGTGATGTCTTGAGCACTGTTGGACGATGTTGCCCATTCCATTTTACCCTTCCAAGTCTCCCTAACTTTGTCTCTGAGGTGCTACTGACCTACGATAATAATCAGTAGACAGTCTACAGCTTTTCTGGAAGCCTTAAAATGTTGGAGTTTTTGAGGATTCAGTGAGAAGATGTTGGGAGGGAGGAAAAAAAGGGCAAGAAGCAACAAAACGATGGTGATTATGCTTCCCTAAGGATAGTGGGGTTTTATTCCTTTCTAGCTATATCCATCTTTTGCTTAAAAAATGCCCTGTTATCTCAAAAATCTGAAAAATTAAGGTCAGCTAAAAGCACATTGTGGTTTATTTCAAAGATTGAAAAGCAGCAGACACTTGGTGTTGATAGCAAAGCATAAAAATTCCTTGATGTTCCTCTTGCACATTTTGGGCTGGTTTGTTCTCCAGCTTCCCACACGCTGCTCATTCTGGGTGGGAGGAAGCTGTGCCCTGTGGGCTCCCTCACTTCCTCAGGCCTCCTCTGGAAAAGAAAAGTCACTTCTTCTGCTTCCCTTGCAGTGCACGGCACCTGGGACGAGTGGTCTCCGTGGAGCCTGTGCTCTTCCACTTGTGGGAGAGGCTACAGGGACCGGACCCGCACCTGCAAACCCCCCCAGTTCGGTGGGAACCCCTGCGAGGGCCCGGAGAAGCAAACCAAGTTCTGCAACATCGCTCTCTGCCCAGGTAGGGACAGTCACAGATCCAAAACCTCCCCTGCAGCAGGGCTCCCCAGCTCGGTTTCCCTCACGTGGCTCGTCAAGGTCTGTAGCTGACTCCAGTGAAATTCTGATCTACCCCAAGGAGGAGCCTGAGGAAAGGATTCTTTGAAGAAGCAGCCCAGGGGTGCGTCCTGGGGTTGTTCAGCTCAGAGATGTCTCAGGTTCAGGTTTGCTCTGTGTGATCTCTTGCAGAGGACACCTCACGTGGGTTGGATCTGGCTGCCACTTCTATTTCCAGGACTATCCTAGGCTTCTCACCTGTTCTCCCCGCTGAATGGTTTAAAGTTGTTTTGCCTGACTGGGTTTGTTATGCTGGAATTAATTAATAGTTTTACTTGTCTGTGCATTAAAAAATTCAATATAAATGCCAAGTTTTCTCTGTGGCTGATCCTGCTCTGGGTGGTGAGATAGACTAAGAGACTCTATCTAATGGGCTCCTGTGCCAAATTTAATCTTTTAACCTTTTCCTTGCCCCTGAATTTCACTTTCAAATGCCTCTCCTTGAGTTTTGTTTTGAAACATCAGAAAGAACCTCAAGATGAAATTACTTTTACCCCCTGGAAATCCACTTATGCTCCAGAGGCTTCTTTCCCCTGACAGGCCCTGGGTTTACAACAGAGTCCCTTTAATTTAACTCTGGGTATCCTGGTGACCACGATCTGTACACGAGCGAGCTCCCCAAAACTCCCTCCCTATCCCTGGATAATGTCAACTGACATTTTTCCAGTTTAATGAGAATCATTATGAGACATTATTATGTCCCCGGAGGAGGAGAGGGATTGTGGGAGGGATGAGAACTTTGTGAAAACAGTGAGAAGCCTCTTGGCATTTCCCATCAAGTTTTCACTCCAAGTAACTATCCTTGGATATTTGGCCGCTGTCCAGAAGACTCTTCTTGGAATAAGAACCTCCCAGACACCAAATTGACTCTGTCATAAAAAGACAAATTTAAGAAGTCAGAGCTGGCATTGCTTGGGCAATAAAGCATACCCTGAGTTAACATTGATCCATAATTAATTTAAATACAAATAAATACGCGACCGAAACAGTGGTGGAAAAGACAAGCAGCCCGACTGCAAGGCTTCAGCTCTAATTAGTGCCACAAAGGCAATCAGCGGCTTGGCAGCGCCAAATGAGAGCGGCGTTGGGGGAACCACTGAAGCACAACAATGGGTGTTTGACACCCCAGACACTCTCTGTGTTTATTACCACCCTGCTCCGAGGATTTATTGCTACAGCTGATAAAAACGCTCTGCTGCAGGGACAGCAGGGCCCTTGTTCCTCCTGAGCTGCGGGTGCCGTGGGCTGAGCCCCAAGTCCTTGGGAGAGGGAAGAAGGAGGAAGACAATGCCTTCACCAGACAATGAACATGTCTGATAGACTCCCACTGTGGTGTGACCATGGCACCGAGCCGTCCTTGGCGGTGGCTGTGATGGGAACCCCTCAGCATCCTGAGCAAGAAGCATCTTTGCATCAGTGCAGGGTGGCTGGAGGGACCACACAGCCACCTTTGTTTCTCCTTCTTTTAAAACGTTTCTGAAATCACAGCCTGTGAATACCTACAAGGAAATTATCTGTTCCCAATCCCCCACTGGACGACCAAATCATGGATTTGGCTCCTTTATTTTGCCATCTCCAAATGCTTGCATTCCTGATAAACTTCCAATCACCAGCAGCAGAGAGGATGTTGGAAAAATTCACCTTTTTTTTTGATAAATGCAGTTTTTTGGTAAATGTCACGTTTAATGTGGTGAGTGAAGTCTCACTTTTCCAACACAGGGAAATGTTAATGAGGGGCACACACCATTATTATTAGGAATAAATTCTTCCCTGTGAGAGTGATGAGGCCAGAATAGCTGTGGCTGCCCCCTCCCTGGAAGTGTTCAAGGCCAGGTTGGACAGGGCTTGGCACAACCTGGGATAGTAGACAGTGTCCCTGCCCATGGCAGGAGAGTAGAATTAAATGATCTTTACCTTTCTAACCCAAACCATCCTGTGATTCCATGATTTTGTGGTCAGTCCATGGAAACTTAGCAGCACAGCCTTCAGTCAGAAAAGCCATGCTTATTTATACCTAGTAGGACCTACTTTGTGGAGTTTTGGATCATTTCCAAAGAATAATCACCTGTCAAACATTATGTTTCACATTTTTCCTTGTTGGAATTGATAGGCACTGGCACGAAGCCCTGAATTTAGGCACAATAAAAACATAAATTTTTGGATTGTTACAAACAAGCACCTTTGGAGGTACCTTTATGCCTGCCTGATTTTGCACACCTTGTGATCCCCTTTGAGTTAACAGTTGCACATTTGGATGCTTTTAACATTTTTTTATAACTGAGTTTGCAAACAAATAACTTCTCAATTGAAGTGGGGATTACACAGGGCTGATCAATTCCTCGCAGATTACACGGGGGACCAGTTGGCATTTATTTTTCTTGAACAGACAAGCAAAGCAAAAAAAAAAAAAAAGAGCTGCAATGTGATTTGAGCCAGAATTCAGACTTTTCAGAGATTCAGGTTGTTTTTCCCGAGTGAGATCTAGCAGCTAATTAGATCTAAACAGAGCATGATGACCACTGTTAATGAGAAAAACGCTCCAGGAAGAGCAGACTGGGTGATGGATCTGTTGATCAGGGACCAATTAGGGTGCAACCAACCACACTTGGGAATGCTTCAGTCCATACCATGATAACAGGATGTATTCCTGCTTCTCTCCAACCCTGTCCCTATCATAACTTCCCTTGTCCCTCCCTCCCTCCTTTATTTAATTATTAAAGACACTGCCGAGTAAAACATCTCCAGCCTGTCAGAGTTAATTCAGCTGTGAGAGAAGTACATTAACCACACGCACTCACCCTGTTCCCAGTCTCCTGTTGGAGCACACCTTTGCTCCCACATCTCCCAGCGAGCAGGAACGGTGGATTCCTGTCAGTAACACTGTGATTCGAGTTTCTGGGTGTGCTTTAATGCAAAACAGAGCATTTGCATGCTTGAGAAGGTTCACTCTCCACAGATTCATGCACTGCTTTGCTGAAAAACAGGTCCCTTAAAAAGGTGCTGATGGCTCCAAATGGGAGATACCATGGTAATGTCATGAAGTGATCCCTTCAAAGTGTTCAGTGAAAACATGAGCCACGCCCTCTGGTGTGATGTTGTGTTGTGATTGGCATTGTTATTAGTTTGGACTCTCATGTCGGAATGCGCGGTATCAATAATTTCAACTTTTATGGTATTAGGCAGAGCGTGGAACATAAAAATTGAAATATTACCGTGCTTGCATCCCGTGGGACTGTTGGAGGCTTCAGAGGGTCCCAAAAATCCCTGTTGCCGCAGTTGTCCAAACCTCTTTTGATAATCTCTGCCCTCTTCCCAGCTCCGTGGCTCTGGTTTGATCTCCCCACCTGGGTCCCCGGTAGGCAGAGGCCGGAGGCTCTCGCCGCGCGGCTCCTTCCAGAGGGAAAGGTTTTCACATTCCGCTCGTTTTCTTTCTTTGGGCCACTCAGTGGACGGCAACTGGAACGAGTGGTCGAGCTGGAGCTCGTGCTCCGCCTCCTGCTCCAACGGGACCCAGCAGCGGACGCGGGAGTGCAACGGGCCCTCCTACGGCGGCGCCGAGTGCCAGGGACACTGGGTGGAGACCCGGGACTGCTTCCTGCGCCAGTGCCCAGGTCGGTGACCAGTGACTGCTTCTTTCTCTTGGCCCATCTCCCTCTGCAATCCCAGTAAAATGTTTCTTTGGGGAAGGCTTGCGCCCTTTCCAGTGCAGTAATAAGGAGGTTTGGATCATTCCAACAGAACGTGCCAGCCAAAACCCACCGCTGGCAAATGTTTCAGGAGACCCCGGAGAGGTGAGTGACTGCCCACAGGGCATGTGTCTTTCCAACCTTAGATATCAGCTTTTCAGCATGATCTTAAAAAAACTCCCAAGAAAATTTCAATGAAACCCTTCCTGTGCCTCCACAGGGAAGGGAGCTTCCCGCCTCTTTTTGTTTTGTTCCTCTCCTCCCACCATTTCAACATTCCCAGTCATATTTCAGGCAAACTGGGGATCCTCCATTGTATCTCAGCTTTAAACCTTATCAGTGAGAAGGTCTGCCGCAATAAAGCCTTTGTTCATGTCTGTGTAAGGTTTGTCACTTACTTTACTCGTCTGTGACTTAATAATAATGACAGCAATAATAGTAATAATAACAACATTAATAACAACAGCAACAACAACAATAATAGTAATAGTAATAATAATAATAATTCCTACTGGAATTCATCTCAGTCTACCTATTTCTTCAGGGATTCCCTTTGCACTCTGGTAGCACCGTTATCTGCAGTATTTAACAGAGGTGTTGATTTTTCCTACATGGTCTTGAATAGGTTTTGATGTTTAGGTATCTCACTCATTCTTTGCAACTTAGGGAGGTCTTCAAAGACAAAAAGGGGCTTCAGAACCCCTTTTAAAACAACGTTGTCCCACTGATTTCAGCGTTACCTGTCAAAGCAACTCAGGTCATACTTTCCACTGCACAAAATATCACTAAATGAAGCTCCAGGATTTGGTGCTGCCCCTCTTCTTTAGTAGTATTTGTCCACTTCTTGAAGCATGGATCTCCCACCCTCCCAAAAGGAATTATTCAGCCAAGATGATGTGGTAACTCGAAATTAAAGCCCAAACAGTAAAGAGCACACTTAGGCCCTGTTCTAGTTCTGTCACCGAGTTGTTGTGGTGCAGCAGAAGAGAGTGTGTCCCTGCCTTGCAGGCTTGTTGTGAGGGCTAGTTAACATTTTAATGGTGCTTTGATAAATGCCATTATTAACGTAAAAGAAGCAGAATTTTGATAAATGCCATTGCTAACGTAAAAGAAGTCACATTTCCACTGAATTTGGAACGATGCTGGGAGAAGAAACAATGGAATGAGACAATATCCCAAACCTCAAGTTCCAAGACACGTGAAGCATCAGTGCAATGGAAACAGCTGGAGGGAGGTTTATTAGATGTCTCTTCATGTTTTTTTGCCCAAGGGCTCTCCTGGTCTCTCCAAATCCCTGAGCCAGACCTTCTCCAGGAAGGTCTCTTTTCAGACTCGCATTGCACATTCCCAATGAACTCCAGATAGGGAACTGGCCTGGCAGATGTGGCTGCCAGGTTGAATCCCTGCCCATGGGAAGAGTGTTCAGGAGCACAGCCCCAAATCTCAGCCCGAGGAAAGAGATAGGGCTGCTTCTGCAGAGCATGGAGGTGCTGAGGAGGAACACAAAACCACCCTTGGACTGATGGAATGGGAACACTCTGATTTAATGTCTGTTGAGGATCAAACAAAGATCCGAAGCAGGAGACCTCCCTTCCTACCAAACCTTGCCCTACTCACCCAGTGTCCCCTGCTGTCACCTTTGTATCTTGATTCCTTCTGTTGCAGATGATGTTTGGGACATAACAGGCTGTTTCTCCTCTTTTTCCTCTTTTCCTTTTTTTTTTTTTTTTTTTTTTTTTTTTT
>WAAG01091125.1:16738-40995 GCA_013390105.1 Tichodroma muraria
TTTTTTTTTTTTTTTTTTTCCTTTCCGTTACAGTAGTTCAGTTTTTCCTCTGACCACAATTCCTCAGTTGTATTGTGTTCAAAGAACCTGCTCTTGACTCATTTTGGAAGCTGAACCATCCTAAATGTATCTTGGCCCTGCATAGAATCTCCAGAGGAAGGCAAAGGCTCGAGGAGCAGAGCTGTGTCTGAGCTGGAAGAGGGGATTCAGCTCACCCAACCTTTACATATCTAAGCCAGCACCAAGAAATCCCAAACAGAAATGCAGAAACTATCTGAATTCGGAGAGTGCGTTTTAAAACTGCTAAAGTGAGAAACAGTGAGAGGAAGGAAAGGAAAGAACTGGTCTGTAGCTGGTCTCTAAATAAAATCCTTCTCCCCTCTTGCCTGGCTTTACCTTTTATCCTTAATGTTTCCATTTTCCAAAATATTTCAAAAATTTTTATTTTTTTCTCTTCTGACCCGAACACATTTCTGACAAAAGAGGAAGAAACATAAATATTCTAATTCACAAGATTTTTTCTTTTTCTGAAGAACTTTAGCTCAGATCAACTTATCTAATGCAAAATATTTTCCTTTTTTTTTACCTTTCTGCCCACCATTTCAATACAAGCTCCTTTTTGACATGAATATCTCTTCAACAGGTTCCTTGAATTCCAAACACTGTCCAGAGAGATGATGGAATCTTTTATAGGACCACAAAGGTTGTGAAGGGAAGAGAGTAAATCCTCCTTGCCAGGTGTCTTGGAAATAAATACAAGGGATTTTTTTTTATTTCCTAATAAAGAGTAATGGTCAGGAATAACTAGAATTGTTGATTATGTAGCCAGTGCTTGTTTTCCTGTTGATTTTATTTAATGAGATTCTAACCTTAGGAGAGATGTAGGAAGGAAGGGAGGAGGGGAGGGATGGAGGAAGGAAGGAAGGAAGGAAGGAAGGAAGGAAGGAAGGAAGGAAGGAAGGAAGGAAGGAGACTGCAGAATTTGTTATAAATCCTTGACTTGATTAAACTTGCAACACAATGGTGACCCAAGACAAACAACTGTATCATTTTTCCTGAGTTTTCTTGAAGCCTAATGAAACCGTTCAAACCCAAATGCTCCAAGATATACCACAGACAACAACAACAAAGAAGAAACTTCTGAGGCAAACTCAAGTATTCCATGGTTATTGTCAGGTTTGAGAGTGACTGTGGCCCAAAGGTTACAGTCAAGAGATGTTGATGGAATAAAAGCCCCAGATGTGGCATTGCTGAGATGTTTTATTGTGTGTAATTAAGCAAAGGGGGTGGGCAACGAAGGCAGGCGTGATGTCTGTGCTTTGCCTCCAGTGAAAATGTGAGGCTGTCCCCCAAAGGGAGAAACTAATAAGCTTAATTAAGATATAATTGAGCCCTTTTATGAATTTGAAAGAAATAATCTTTCCCTACTTCCCCCCCTAGAAGAGTCAGGGCCCACAAGCGGCTGATGCTGTCATTAGTGATGCTCAGAGGCAGCTGCTTTCTCAGGGTGGCATTTTTATTGCATTTTTCATGCTATTAAGCACACAAAGGGCTGTGTAGTTTAAATGATTAAGAAATGATATTTAGGAGTTAGCACATTTATTTTTAAAATAGAAGTGAGATCTTTCCATGTCAACTTGTCAGCAGCCTTTACTACCTTGATACACCACGGGAAAGCATTCTTACCCTGTAGTAGCTTCTAATTACATTTCTTTTGAGTCTGAAACTCCTCAAACCGTGCTTGTCATTAACCATGTCAGGCCTGTCAAAATATATGAAGGTTTGATGGGATTAAATCCAAAGCATCATTGCACAGAAGAAAGTGTCATTGCTAGGAATTTATTCCTTGCCATCTCTTCTTGTGGTGGCACTCTCTGTATAAAGTTCACTCAAAACGTTGCTATGGCCAGCAATGTTCATAATCATAACTCTTTTATTTTTACTAAAAAATCATTTCCATGTTATAAGTATTGTTATACACATCTCCTGAGATTCTGTTGTGTTTTGTACATGATGCCATGGAAATTACTCTGAAAATAAAATTAAATCAAAAATTTTGGTAACGGGAAGGAATTGGAGACTGAGAATTCCAGTTGGCACAAGGAATGTACATCCCTAGGTCTGAAGTAGAGAGGTGGAAAAGACTTATTGAAATCTCCTTTTCATCTCTCATGTAATTGTAGATTGATGCAAAGATGGAGGAATAGGGTTGTTTAATTCAAAGGTTAAAAAATAAAAACAAAACAAACATGCTTTATAAAAATGAGGTTGATCAAGCAAAATATTTTCAAGTTTAGGAAACCTCATATGGGTCTACGGAAATGGAGCCATTGAAGGAATTCAGATTTTTAAATGCAAGTGTCTGTAGGTGAGTCTGGTCTGTAAGCCCCCACTGCAGATGGTGGAGGTCTGAATGGTGTTACCAGCAAGAGACAAAAAATATCAGCTCAGTCTAATTAAAATTTAAGTTAAATTCTCTCATTGACTGCAAATAGTGGCCATTTGGCCACTGAGCTGAAACACGGGAACTTATAAAAATCACGTCTTTAAGAAACTGAATATGGGTCCAGGTGACCTTGATTCACTTCACCTTTCAACCTCACCTTGTTTCCCCTTTTCCAGCTGCACTAAAATATCCTGAGGGCAGCCTTGGCCCGTGCTGTGTTTGTGGAAGTCCTTGCCTGGGACCAAGCTCACCCAGGCTACTCAGGCTACAAAAATTGCCTAATGTGATTATTTCAGAGAACACGTTAAATTCTCAGAAAAAAAAATTCACAAAATGTGGGATTTTTATTTTTTTTTAATTGAACCCAAATAAATAAATGTCTTGCAGAGCTGAGTCCCACTGTAATGGGGAGCAACTTGTTGGAAATGGAGAGGCTTGTGGGATCAGAACAGGCTGCCCAAGGAAGTGGTGGAATCACCATCCCTGGGAGTGTTTGAAAACCTGGATGTGGCACTGGGGACATGATTTAGTGGTGACCAGGGTGGTGCTGGGTGAAGGGCTGGACCCGATGATCTTAGAGGTCTTTTCCAACCTTGGCAATTCTGTGATTATTTGAAAGAACTTCTCAGCTGTTTTTTTTTTACAGTGGATGCTTTATGAATAAAACTGACAAATGATGTTCCTTCATCTCTTCAGCACTCAGAGAACCTCAGGACAGGGGTGGAATGCGGGTAAAGAATGACTTCCCACTTCAGGGGCCTCAGAGACTCCAACATCCCATCTCCCGGGCAAAGCTCGGGCTGGCATCGACGCCTTTACTTCCACCTCACGTGCAGGGCAGACACCCGCACGTTTGCTCTGAACCCTTTTACTGGAACAGCCCCAAAATATCTCCCCATCCCCTCCCAGATTAGAAAGCTGGGAGCAATTGTCTTTTTTCATCCATATTCTGTCACCTTGGAGGCAATGTGCGTTTTCCCTGTTTGAGGCTCCATCCCATTATTATTTATCAGCTGTGCTGCTGAAACACCTCGAAGCTCCAGGCTGGAGTCACTTGTGCTAAGTGCTCTATAACCATAAATTACGGCCAGATCTGGTCCCGAAGGACAAATTGTCTGAAATTTTGATGTTCTGAGAAAAAAAAAAAAAAGTAAAGATGTAGGGCCACAGGGGAACTCAATTTTTTTCATCAAGGTGATTAAACCAGGAAAAAAACAAAGCCAGGGACAAAACAGAGGTGTCTCAATCTCTGAGGCAGCTCTAGACCTTTACCTAATAAAACATTTATTATTTTAAACACTTAGGGTCAAATCACATGAGATTTTCATAGCTTTTGTGCATAATTAATAAGTAAAAAACAACTGTGAATCATCATCATAATTATTGTCATCATTTTAACATCATTATTATCATCATCATAATTATTGTCAGGATTATTGTCATTATCATTATTATCATTATTTTCTTCTCTAATATCAGAAGAAACAGTCCTCACACCAAAGTGAAATAATTATAAAAGCCCAACCATCTCTCTCATGTGTGTCTTGAAATAAAATAACGTCAGATAAATCGTTTCATAATAATGTAAATAAATAATAGTAAAAAAAAAAAGAGACCAGTGAAATATCACTTAATTTATGGTTCACATTGTCCCTTTATTTCAGAGGTATAATTGAAAACTTTGGAAATCAAGAACGAATTTGTTTGGAAAACAAATTATTCACATTTTCATGTACTCCCATGAATA
Organism: Tichodroma muraria; assembly: GCA_013390105.1. NCBI lineage: Eukaryota > Metazoa > Chordata > Aves > Passeriformes > Sittidae > Tichodroma > Tichodroma muraria. The sequence continues at coordinate 20,932 of WAAG01091125.1, forward strand.
GCTGTTACATAATGAGAGAACTGTTTATCAATATAAAGTTATAACAGATATATAATATTAGTATAATAGATATATTGTAAAACTTAATGCACATTAATCTAAAATTATAGAAAAGAGATAAAAATAAACTTCAAAATTTGAGCTTTTTCTTTTTCTTGCAAAAGGTTTTTTTTTCATTTTTTATAGTTTAATAGTTTTCATTTCAGAATTAATTATGAAATTTTTATTCCATTTAACTTTTTTCCCTGCTTCCTTTTGACAAACCAGAGGAAAAAGGAGTTTTTTCAACCATGGATTTACAGCTGTAATTTTAACTGAAAATGTGGAACAACGGTCTGGGTTTGGATTTGGGTTTGGATTTGGATTTGGATTTGGGTTTGGATTTGGGTTTGGATTTGGCTGGTGGCACTTTTCAGAATACTGTCAGATGTTTTCAATCTAATCATGTCCAACAAGGACACAAAGAGGCATGAAAAGGCCTTTGAGGATTTAAAAATAGCATCAAAGCTCTGGTTTTCAGTTTCAGCATTTTACTATCAAATCCACACCATTCCACAATGTAAACAACGCTGCAAAAGCCAAATGATCATAAAACCTTTTACAAGCAGAACTAAAAATGATGGGGATTGTGCTCTGTGAGTCTCATTTAAAAATTATTTGAGTTTGCCCCTGCATTTTTCAATACTTATTTGTAATTAGGCTATGGCATCTAATCAATCACCAGAGCAACCCAGATGTGAGGACATGAAAATTCTGGGGCTTGAGTTATAGCCCCGAAGCTTTTAAACCAATTTGCTTTTTATTGGTGAAAGGGAAAAATCAAGATTTCCTTCACTGGGTCAGTGAGTTACAACGGGCTGATTTGAAGCAAAATATAAGCAGGCACATAAAATCAATCGAGCAGAATAAAGAGCCAACCTCTGGCTAAACTTACTCCTCTTCTATCCAGTTCATTTAAAATGTGATAACAGTGATATAATAAGGTTAGAAGAAATATGACCATTAAGGCAGGGAAAATATTGACTCTTCTGAAGTGTTCTCTTCCTGGTTGGAAAGAAGGCAATTTAAAGGTGACGTAATTCCTAAATTTAACTGATGCAGCCCCAAATGCTTGGCAGTGTAATGACAACAAGTTTTTGAGCCGTAATAAAAAATGGATACACCTTTTATTTGTCTTTTCCACTATGAATGGTAAATCAGAATGTCAGAGTTTATTGCAAAATAAAACCAAAACAATAAAGAGAAGCTTAATCAGGCAGACACGTCAGGAGAACTCTGGTCTTATTCCTTCCAGGCTGCCCTTGGATTTCCGAAGGAAAAAAAACATCAAAAATGTTTCACGTGTGGCACAAGGCAAATTTTAATTTATTGCTGTGGCTGCATGGAGTAACAAAGTCCACATTCCACTTTCTCCACGTGTCGGATCGAGATTTAGGGGGAGAAGCTTTGTGTCATCACACCAGACAGCAAAACCCGCGTTAGTCAGAGGCTGGGATGCGCAATTTGCCACTGAGACACCTTTCCACAAGGCTGAATGTGACAGAACCAAAGCCAGGTGAAAATCTAATGGTTTTCTTTATTTCTTATTTCTTTTTCTTTCTATCTCATTGTGTCTTCTAAAGGAACCTGCATAAGGTTAGAAAGAATATGTTTTTTTAAAAGTTTCTTCTTCATCTTAGTTTTTTTTATTTTTTATTTTCCCCTCCTTTGTTTTCATTTTTTAAAGGGAATTTAGCTGGGGAAAAAAAAAAAAATTTCCTCTGGAAATTGATGAAATATTTCAAATAAAGTTTCATGACCAGTAAATGCAGAAAGGCAGCTTGTGAAATAGATGGAAAATACGTGAAAATTTTCTCCAAAGCCTGTCTGTCAGACTGCTTTGGACACATGTGAAATGTTGGCTTCCCCCTCTGAGCTGGCGTTTGCCTCTCTGTGTAGTGTTTAGTCTGGTTAGAATATTCCATCTGCCTTCTCTGGATTTTGGCTGAGCATTTTAATTGAAAACATACAGGCTTTAATTATTTGCTCTGAATCCCCAAAGAAAAGGACAATTTAATCTTGAGGAGCCTCTGTGGAGAGTTGGTATGTCCAGGAAAATTGATAAAACTTAATCAGCAAGAAGTGTCCTGCAGATAATGCGTTGGCTTTATGGATTATATTTTTAATAACTCTGCAAAATGTACAAATAGTGGGCTTCTTTATTATGCTCTAATCTGGCAGGCAGTGTTCAAATGGGAAAACCTTTAGTTTTCATTGCTCAGTTCAACACAGGCAAAGGTAAAAGAGATTTATCTTCTCTTGGGTGTGAAATCAGTCAAGAGTTCTATTCTTCACCAGATGGACTTGACATTCTGTAAATATTATGTAAATCTTGCAGCTGGAAGACATGGAAATTGAAATTTCTCTCCCACTAAAATACTGCATTTCTTTATATGTTGATTAGTTTCTTAACAATTATCGCTTTTTCTAAAATGGAGCTTTTCCTGAAAGAAAGTACTGATCATTATTAATCTCCATTGATTAGTGGGATTTTTTTTCGTTCTCTTTCTTTAAACAAGCTAATAATGGTGTATTTTTTGTTTGTAAAATTTCGTAAGATCCCAGTGATAACCTCCGTTTAATTTCTGCCATTCATTCATTGAGGAATGGAATATGGAAATGGATCCATATCCCATTCCTCAGTGGATCAGACAGACACCTCCAGGCACAGATTCCACCTGGGCATCTATTTTGAAGAAGGATGAATTATTATGGATTGATCAGAGAGAGCTGTCGGAGGTTTAAGATCAGCTGACAGTGCCCACAGATCAGATAAGCCAGTTACAATCAGGGTTTTCCAAAGCAGCTTGCTGGCATTTTTAATAATCTCAGAATTTCCCCAAACAGCCGTTTTTGGAACTGAAGCTGCTTCCACATGGTATCTGTGTGAAAGGAAAGCAACTTCCTTTTTTTTCTCTGCAGCAGAATTCCTTCACACCCTCTGAAGATGAGGGTAGATGACAAACAAATGCAAGTTTGCTACTCTTATATTAAAAAAACAGCAGAGAATCCCCTCCTGGGATTCTGGAGCAGTGACTGAATCTGTGCTTTGTGCCACTAATCCAAAAATTGGTGTTTGAGACCATCCTCCCAGGAGAAAAGCGGCAGCCTGGAGAGGACACTCCAACTCACCTGGTGACATGGCTCATGCCCTCCCCTCTAAACAGAGGAGTGTCCCAGATTTCTGCCCCAATTTACAGTGTCCAGAGCTGCCCAGGTGAGTCCCATCCTGTGGCTGTGAGATTCGAGATCTGGCCTTGCCTGTGCTTGATTAAAATCTGGGCAAAGCAAGGGGCTGAGAGAAGGAACATCAGGACACAAATTTCCTGGGGTGTGGGAGCAATCCCCTGGACTCACATCTACCCCTTGCCTGTGAGGAAAACCCCTCGTGCAGGAACAGTAATTATCAGAAATGTGTGGCTTCAAAGGAGACAAAAATAATACAGAAACGGGAAATTCTATAAGGATTTACGGCTAATAAATACCAGGCTGCTAAAAATATGATAAATAAATAATGATAAATGTAGAATAAGCAAACCCAAAGTAGAAAAAAAGTTGTACTATGGGTTTCAAAGAGAAGAGTATTCAAATAAACCAAAGATCACCACTGCCTCTGTTCCCTCCTCTCTCTTTTTCTTCTTGGCAAAGGAAAACACTAAATATTCTTTTCAAAGACTCAGATCTTTGAACAGTTTTCAATTTACTCTGACATCTTGCTTAGGGAGCTGTAATCTTCTTCTAGAAGTCGTTTTATCTATATGAGCAAGGGAAAATTCATTATTAAATCAGTATAGAGAAAATGGCAGGTGTTGCATCCTTGGATTTTTTTTGAAAAATCTTAATTCTTACCTAATCTAATCTTGGTTGTTCACATGATCAGTTGCAAATTATTTCTTTCTGAGAGATGCTAAACTTTGCAGTAGAGTTCCTCTCCACATTCCCAGAATGCTGACACCCCTCAGTGCTCTAATAAATCCACACAACTTTGCAAAGTCTGAGTATTGCCCAGGCCAGCTCACTGATCAGTCTCCCTGTATTTCTAACCTATTATTTGTGTCAAAATTACCTTTTAATCTTCATTTCCACCTCCCATTAGACCACTCCATCTAGGGACTGGTGAAACAGAGGTTTTGTTGATCTAGGGAAAGATGCTCTATTTATCTCTCTCCCCCTCTCCATCTACTTTCCCTGGAGCAGATAAAGGAAGAGGAAAATAAAGAATCCCTGAGAAGGGTGTTCAAATAATCAGTTTCCTTGACTGATGCCACCATTTCTCAGTTGCCTTGACTCAGTTCTCACTTTGAAAGGTCTCATATGTCAGCCCTTCCAACTGATGTGCTCAGGGTTCATTAAATGAAACGACTCAGGAAAGGAAAGATGTCAACAGCCCCAAAACTGCATCTCCAGTTCTCATGGCAAATAAAGGGAAGAGTGGGAAATGGCTGTTTGGAAATGCTCTGCTTTCCTCCCTTCAGTCTATATTTCTTCCTCTTGTGTTCCCAGATGTGATCCAGACATATCCACACCTCACAGAGAGATCCAGGAAGGTTTTTTTTTTAATTGTGGAGGTATATAAATACAGAATTTGCTTTTAAGGGATTGACAGGGTTATGGACACGAGTGTGGAGTTCCCATTCACAAAATGGGAATTGAGAAAAAATATAGCTGAGTTAAATAAAAGCATTAACCACTGCAGAATCATGGAATATCCTGAGCTGGGAGGATCACCAAGTCCTGCTCCTACTCCTGCACAAGGCAACCTCAAAATTCCCACCCTGTGCCTGAGAGTGTTGTCTGAAACCTTCTGGAAATCTGTCAGGCTTGGTGCAGCAACCCCTACCCTGGGGACCCTGTTCAGTGCCCCTCCACCCTCCAGGGGAAGAACCTTTTCCTGATATCCAAGCTAAACCTCCCCAAGAGAGCTCCAGCCGTTCCCTCAGGTCCTGTCTCTGGTCGCCAGAGAGAAGAGATCAGAGCCTCCACTTCCCCTCGTGAGGAAGCTGCAGAATGAGGTGAGGACTTCCCTCGGTCTCCTCTCATCTGTTTGACAAGATTTTCCACATCGGTGGTCTGGAGACAAACATTTCCACAGGTCAGGTCTGGCACGTGGCCACACCTCTCGGCCAGCTGTGACTGAGTGTCGGGCAGGGAACCCACCCAGAGTGGGGCTGCTCCTGCCTCTGCTGGCACCACCTGGCCCTGAAGGTCAGCACACACTTTCCAGGGGAACACACATTTCCCAGGTGTGAGCTCGAGCAGAGCCATTGAGTCTTTCCAATTTATTCTTCTCCTCTTGCTGGTTGCTGTCCCCTTTTGGAGGAAGTGACATTGCCCTGCAATGAGCTGCAGGACTGATTTCTCCACAGAATGGGAATCCTGCCCCACAGGAGATGGAAGCACACTGTTAACATGGCACATACTTGGATACCAGAGGTGCCAGGGCAAGCGTACCCAAAAATAAAGAGCTACAAATACCTTATCATTTTCCATGAGTGATCCCACATTTTAGAGCTGTACAGCTGTAGAGAACACATCAGGGTTGTAATAAAACAATATTTCTTTTCGAGTCCCTCAGGATAAGAACTGATTGAATCGCCTTTGTCTGAAGCAAAAAGAAAAGAGACTTCAATACTGGATGAATCATGGACACATCTGTAAACCAGACTGGATAAACTGAACGTTAAACTTCAAATTTAGGCATTGATGTTAAGAACCTTGCACTTTTTTACTCACCCCCAAGACTGGAACTCAAATGAATTTGGGGACATGAGCAGTTCTCTCTCTTTCATCACTCATTCTTTGCTCCATCTCCATTTCTCTCCCTCAAGCTCTCCAGCTCCAAATCCTTGCTGTAACATAATAAGGGAGTTTACTGAGTTAGAAATACTAAGGCAGAAACCATCATCCTTAAAAAAAGAGGGAAAAAAAAAAAAAAGCTGTATCAGGATTTTTTTTTTCTTTTTTTCCCTAGGAGTTAAAATTGTCTTTAGATCTTTGTTTATAACCATCTGTGTCAAACAGAAAATAATAAGGCAGAAAGTGGAGAAAACAAAAGATATTCTTGTTTGTTGTCTGACATGGTTTTAGACTTTTAGGAGAGGCATGAAATAATCTACTTGGGTTTATTTCTTAAAGAGAAACAGGGATATGTAATACAAGCTCAGACCTGTGAAATGATGTACACTGAGAAATTAGATAAAACTGAAGAAGTAAAAAAATGGACAGGTTGGTTTGGGTTTGTCTGGGGTTATAGTTTTGGGGTGTTTTTTTGGTTTTGGTTTGGTTTGGGTTTTTTTTTTTTGTTTGGTTCTGTTCTTTTTTTAACTAGAGTTTGTTAACCTCATGTCCTACAAACAAGTATATAGGATTTCTGGTCAATTCTGTATTAAGGCAAATTTAGAAGTTGGGATTTGATTTTTGCCACTCCTGTGGACCCCAGAGCACGACATTTGTGCAGTATTTTGTCTTATTTGTTTCTAGTTTTAAAACCGCAACTGAACTCTGGTACCTTCCTCCTCACGACTGCAGCTCCGTTACCTTGCCCCTAACATGATCTCTGCCTACAAAAGAATTTGTCCTAAAATTCTGTGGGGTTTGGTGGCCAGGTTTTGGTAGTGAAGAGGTTACAGGGTGGGAAGTTTCCAGAAGATTCCTCCATGTCCAATGGAGACAATTCCAGCCAGTGCATGGGCATGAGCCCATCATGTTATCCTTGTTAAAGCCCATGTTATCTTTGGGATAAGAGAGTTAAGAAGGGGAAAGAATTTTCTGCTCAGGAGCAATCACAACCAGAGAAAAGAGGAGTGAGAATATGTGAGAGGAACAGCCCTGCAGGCATCAAAGTCCTGGAGAAGTAAGGGCAGGAGCTGCTTCAGGAGCTGGGACAGAGATTCAGCTCTGGGGCAGCCCAGGGAGAGGCAGCTGTGCCCTGCAGCCCATGGAGGTCCACGGGGGAGCAGAAATAAACTTGCAGCAGTGGAAAAGCCCGTGCTGGAGCAAGAGGATGCCCAAAATAAGGTTGTGACGCCATGGAAAGCCTGTGCTGGAGCAGGTCCTGGCAGGACCCGGAGCCCTATGGAGAGAGGAGCCCACCCTGGGGCAGGTTCATGGCAGGATTTGTGACCCCATGGGGAGCAGCCACATTGGAGCAGCCAGGTCCTGAAGGACTGACCCCATGGGAGGACTTCACCCCTTTCGTGAAGAAGTATTCACCTGCAGCCCAGGGTGAGGACTCACGAGTGAGAGGTGCCTGAAGGACTCTCCCACGGGAGGGATCTCACACTGGGGCAGCAGGAGAGTGTGAGGAATCCTCCCCACGAGGAGGAGGAGGCAGCAGAGACAGCGTGTGATGAACTGACCACAGTCCCCATTCCTCCCTGCAGCTCTGGGGAAGGAGGAAACTGGAAGAAGGGAGGAGTGGTGGGAAGGTGTTTTGAAATTTGAGTTGATTTCTCATTGTCCCACTGGGCTTTATTTGGAATAAATGAAATTAATTTCCCCAAGTTACTTTTGCTTCGCCCTTGATAGCAGTTGCTGAGTGATCTCTCCTGCCCTTATCTTGATCCATGAGCTTTTGGTTGCACATTCTCTCTCTGCCCAGCTGAGTAGGGAAGTGACAGAGTGACTTTGATGGAGAATCAACCTGGGTCAATCAATAACAACAATCAATGCGTGAATATTCACACACATTCAAAGGAAAAATGCTTGGATTTTACACATTTCAAAAATTTGAAATTTTTATGCTCACCTCTTACTACAAATGCAAGAGAAGGCAAAATTTCAGTCAATTTCAGAAAGACATAGTAAAACATTGCTGAATTAATTTCCTGGTCCACAGCTGACCAGAGAAACCAACTCTGATTTGCCTGCAGTAGTGATGTGATTGTTTTGTCCATAAACTACCTCAGAAAAGTGACATTTATATTTATCGTTACAGCATCATCATAAGAATAAGGAAATTATGATAATCCAGTGCATTTGTCATTCTTTGACATTTAACAGGGAGTAGCATTAAGGTGGATCATCAACATTTGCATACTGTAATTGTTTTTGCATAGGTTTGGCAGGGCTGACTTAACAAGGACCTGTCAGTTATATTAGATTTTTAATTACTTTATTTCACTACTGTTCTCAAGTGCCTAAGCAAGTAAACTTTAAAATAACTTCAGAACTGATTTGTGCCTTAAAATAAATATAACCTGCAATAGTTTAAGGAGGAAATTAGAAGAAGGAAGGAGTGGTGGGAAGGTATTTCAAAATTTGTTGTTATTCTTCCTTGTTCCAGTTTGCTTTACTTGGAATAAATTAAATTAATTTCCCCAAGTTAAGTCTGACAGCACTTTTCCTCTCTCCTTAGCAGTTTAGATATCAGATTAATTCAGATTAACGAAAGTAGGCCAGTTCATATTCATTCAGATAAATGTGAACATGTGCTTCTAAGGAGAAATTAGTCTTTATGGACTGAAGTCCATTAAAATTTTGGCATAAAATTCAGACCTGGGATCTAAAATTACCCACTTCCCTCTGAAAATGGAAGGTTAGTCACCAAGCAGTTGGTTTAGAGGGTTGCTGTAGGTCCCTCTCAGCTGAGCTATCCATTAAATCCTAGAATGATGTAAATATTTAGGTTGGGGAAAAACCTCTAAGATCACTGAATCCAACCATAAACCCAACATTGCCAAGTCCACCTCTAAGCCATGTCCCCGTCAGGGTGCACATTTCATATCTCGAGTCAGATATATCCCAGTCCAAACTGATAACTGGAGGGAGAGTGGAGGACAGAGAGAGAGATAAACGAGTGTGATTTATAACATCCATCTCACATCTCCTTTTTGGGTGCAGAATGACCTTTTGGAAAGACCCACATCTACCACTGACTGTAGGAGAAACTCAGCAACAAATTTACGTCAAACTCCAGCTCTTTGACCAGACAACACCTGAGATGAGCCCCAGGTTCTGATCAGAGGATTTGTGCCCCAGCATTGGAATATTCTTCCAGCTTCCCTAAAAGGCTGACCTTGAGGGATGGTCTTGGAGAACACTTTAAGGATATTTAGATGGGAAATGAAGAAAAATAATATTTATCATGCTTGAGTTTGAGATACTAACAGGGCTATGAAATGTTTATCTTAAAAAATTGTAAAGGTAAAGAAACAAAATTTAAATAAAGAGGCAGTCTAGCAAATATTAGAAAGAAAGGGATTATCAGAAAAAGACTGGTATTGTTTAAAGCCCCCAGTATTGGGGATATTTGCACTTGAGAAGATGAGAAACAAACCAGTTCATCATTATTGTTCTGACCCCGTGTTCCACGAGGAGAAGCCAAATATCCCCAAAATGACCCCATTTTGGAAGAAAGGCTTGTTTTCAGGCCTTTCTTCCAAAGCCCTCAGAGAGCTGCATCCAAGAGGAAAGCAGAGCTGTTCCTTCAGCCACCTCATTTCATAAACAGAGCCCAAATCAGGGTCCCGCCCACCCTCCTGCCTCCACCCTGGGGACAAAACCTGCTGCAGGTGAGAATCTCAAATCAGGCCAGGATGAGCCTCATCATTCTGTAAGCTGAGGCTTCCTCCAAGGGGTGCATATTTTATTTCCAAGCCCTGCTTTAGACCAGGAAACCAGAGCTGCCCTTGTGGGAAGATGGAATTATGTGTGGTGACAAGACACCAGTTGCTCTTCAAGAGCAGCAAATTAATTTCATCCACTCGATATTCAGGGCTCTGTCCTTTGTCTGCTGCAGTTTTGCTGCTCTGCTTTTATCATTTAACATTTTTTTTTATGCCTGCAACAAAAGCAGACAGCTCTGTGCAGTTCTGCCTGAACATTCCCAATTTTAGACAATCTCTAGAAGATGCAGTTCTTAATTGCCTGTCTGAGACTGTCCTTCCCCCAGACCACTCCACAAGATGAAGCAAAATTAATTTGGCATCTGCAGGAAATACTGAAGATTGTCAAGAGTTCAGAAGACAGATTTTTATAAATGGGAGGGAATTTTGCAATGTTGATTTGTTTGCTTCCCAGAAAGGTGTAGCTATTACTTTTTACTGCCTGACAGCTTTCCAAACAATGCTCTTATTTCCTGCTTGTGACTTGCTCTTCCCAAAACCAGAAGTCTTAATTTCAGACTGAACTATGCCCTTAAAACCATTTTCCACTAAATACCGGGGTTTCAGAGGGCTGCATTTAAATTTGAGGGGTTCTGCTGCTAACCACAAAACTGTTTATTTTATAATAGTATTACTATTCCACAATCCATGCCTCAATTATGTCCCTTCTCCTTTTTTTCTCTGCCAGACCCATAAGAATATCAGCATGGAAGATTAAGTTTTAATACATAGAGTCCCAGCAAGAAAGCTTAAGTAGACTTTTTCCAGTCCACATCTACAAAGTTAAATCACTTTGATTTCCTTGATGTCCCTGATCATGTAACAATCAGTTGAGAACAAGGCTGCCAGCAGGATTTTTATTATTCAGCAGGCACAGTAGAAATACTGAAAGCACAAATAACTCCCAGTGTTGCTTCCTGCCCCTTTTTGAGAGGAGTCCAGCAGATGTGTGATGTGCTCCATCTGTAACACTTCAAATAAAAAGTGTTAAAATTTGGGGGGCTTGAAGAAGTTTAATTTTTCTCTGAGCCAAATTTAATTTAAATAAGGATGAGGTTCTTGAGTTTATTCCTCCCATGAAGGATTTTTATTTATTTGTTCATTCTTTCTTTTCACTTGACTGTTAAGGAATATGAAGCCTGGAATATAGGAAAGACTGGCTGCAGGGCAAAGGAAAATGCCAAGATAATGGTAAAATTTGAGTGGGAGCGTGGGGGGTTGGAAGGGGACAGAAAACAAGTGGAGAAAATTTTTAAAAAGGAATGAGATTAAATTAAAAGTGAGAGGCAGAAAATTCTCCATTTCCCTTTAGGTTTATCATATCCGGCTTTTAATTTTGAATTTACACAAGAAGGCCTTTATAGTTCCCTAGAAAACAACTGAACAAATATTCAGGGTTGTGTAAGGAAAGCCCCTAAACTGAGAAAAACCTGCAGATAGTGGGCCAGGGTGTGTTTTTTGGATCTGAAGTTCAAATTAAAATCATCTGTAATTTCTAGAACTAAGCACTGAAGCCAGGTTCTTCAAAATCAAGAGGGTGAATTAAAATTGAGGAGATTTTAGAGCAGGAATATTTTAATCTATTTTATTCACCTTCTAGTGTTCCGGGCTCACAGTGAGCCCCTGTTGTGTTTTTGCTGTGGCCAAATAGAGACAGGAGACAAGATGGATTTTATTTAAACAGAAACAAGCGAGTGACACCACAGGGTGAGGTTTTCACCTGCTTGTGTGGTTTAAAAAGCTGCAGGTCCTTGCAAGACTGACATTAAACCCCAAGAGTTGGAAGGCCTTAATGCCTTCAAAGTTTTTGCCTTTGACTGATTGATCAAATTTTATTTCCACCTCGTTAAGAAGCCAAGTAACAGGAAGGAAACCTGGTACTGCCAGGACCAGACGTGAAATTGTTAAGGGACATTTTCCTAGAAAGTGACTCTCTCATAAGCCTGCCCGTTTTATTTATCAGTTTGAGACACGGTGGGGGGGATGGTTTGGCTTGCTGTGAGAGGCTGCAGGGTGATGGGTGATTATTCACTGCTCTGAGCACATCAGGCTCTTGCTGCAGCTGATTGAGGAGCAATGATTGGCTCCACTTATCATTTTCAGGAGAAATTCACTGCTCCTCCTGAAATGAGGTCAAGATTCCCTTCACAACATCAGCCTTTGAGCTTACCAATTGTGATGTAAAAAACTCTATGTATTAAAAACTGTTATTGTTATAAGCTGTCCAAATGGGTTTTTTTCTCATTTTCAGTTTTTTGGTTTCATATCCAGGCCACAGGTTCTGCATTTTGGCAGAATCTGACAATGCTAGGACAGGATAAAACAGAGCCTGAAATGATTTCTTTTAAAATCGCCGAACAGCAGCAACTCAAGGGTGGTGAGTGAGAATGGCTTCAAACTGGGAGTAAACTTAGATTAAATATTGGGAATAAATTCTTTACTATGAGGTTGTGAGGCACTGGAAAGGATTGCCCATGGAATTTATGGATGCCCCATTGCTGAAGTGTTTAAGGCCTGAATAGATGAAGCTCAGAGCAAACTGGACTAGTGGAAAGTGTCCATGGCAAGAGTGGAGCTGGATCATTTTTAAAGTCCTCTCCCACCCAAAACATTCTGGGATTCCATAAACTCGAGTCAGTTTTGTCAGGAAGGACTCAACAGACAGCAAGGTCTGTGCCCAACAAATCTCATCCTTTCATAAAACAAAACATTGGCTTTGCATAATTAAATGCTGAATGGTTTCCTCAGTGCAAAATTCTTCCACAATAAGCAGCGAGGAAAAATCACTTATCTGTCCAAGGCCTGAATCCAACTGCCATAATGTTTATATGATTTTCCCCCATTAACTCATGAAAAACCTTAATAGATACAGATTGCCTGGAGGAATTGTGGGGAATAATTCCTCTTACTTTAGTGGTAACAGGAAAATAAGCATGGGACTGTCCCTAGGAATTAACTTTTCCAGCAAACTTTAAGAAATGGGAAATAAGAATAAGGAAGGATATGCCTTGTTAATTTCTGCATTAGAATTTGTTTGCTCTGAGGCCTGGAGGGGTGTTCAGCAGGAAAATAACACCCTGAAAACAAGCAGGTTTCTGTATTTCTTTAAGAACACCCAGGACATTCCCTTCCAGCACACATAAATAATGGATCAGCAAAGCTTCATTACTTTTTGGGGATGCTTTGTCCTTTTGTCAGGTTTGCAGCCCTTAAAATCACATTAGCAACTGTGCTGTTTCCCACAGTGGTGCTGGTTCCCTCCTCCCAGCAGCTGGGGTTTGCTCCTAATGAGGTTTCCATTTCCTCCTGCTCCCTGCAGCCTGAAGAATGCTCCCTGACATTATCCCAGGCTCACTAACTCCTACCCAGCTCTCCTTCCAGGGATCCGCGCTCTCCCTGTGCTGACTCAGCAGACACTTCCCCATTCCTAAAAAAACCGGGTTCAGAGAGTTTTTTCAATCCAGAGCAGCGTTTCAGAGAGGCTGCCTTGCTGCTGAGGCAGCACACACCAAGAGATGTGCAAATCTACTGAAAGGAGGCTCACGGAAAGAGGAAAACAAACAAACAGACAAAAAAAAAGGTAAATTAAAAAATCATCATGAATGTTGCAAGGGAAAAGGGGTGGTGGTGCCACCATGAGGCAGAGCAACTCTGAGATACTTAAGGGAATAAGGATATTGATGGGGCTTGTTTGTCCTGGAGAAAAGGAGGCTCAGGGGGCACCCTCTGGCTCTCCACAGCTTCCTGACAGGAGAGGGCAGCTGGGGAGTCTGGCTGTGGTCCCAGGGCACAGGGACAGGAGGAGAGGGAACGGCCTCGAGGTGCTCCAGAGGAGTTTTAAGCTGGAGATTTGGAAAACAAATCTTCACTGAAAGGGTGGCCAAGCATTGGAACAGGCTGCCGGGGGAAATGGTGGAGTCACCATCCTTGGAAGGGGCCACTGAGGATGTGGTCTGTGGTGATGATGCTGAGCTGAAAGTTGGACTTGATGACCTTAAAGGTCTCTTCCAGCCACTCAGTGACAGATTCTGCCATTGTTGCAGCCCCACCTTCCTCTCAGCAACTTCTGTGAAACCAAATGCCTTTCTTGCAGCTTTATGCATTTTTGAGGAGGAATTTACCTTCTAGCCAAGACATATCAACCTCCTCGTCATGGTCTGTCTTCCTGCCTCTTTCAGAACCCCCCTGAGTGATCCCACCTGTGAATCTCTCTCAGGAGAAATTTAAATGCAAACCCAACTAACGGGCCTATCTACATGATCTTCAAGCAAGACAAAGTATAGACTTGGCTGCAGGCTTCCACTACCTAATTTTAGTCGTGATTATAAAATCTAATGAGGTGTATAAACCAGCAATATTTTATTTACTCATGCTGATGTTAAATAAATTGACCTCCCCCTTTTTTGTTTTCCTTGCACAAACATGATCAATCACCAAGACACATAAAATTGCCCCTGGATTTTATTGGTTACAGGTTAGGTGTTCTTTCAATTAGATGTAATTAAGAAATGACAAGCTTTTATTTGACTGTGCTTACTGAAAAGAACATTTTTTTTTTTTTTTCACTACAGCCCATATATAAATTAATCCTTTTCTGGATTATAATTAATTGCTGGAGGTCAGTAATTAATCTCTTTGTTCTACAAGATAGATTGCACTGAGACAGTGGCAGAGGGAATTTTCCCTGGCACTGTTAGCAGAAGGAATTTTCTAAGTATGAGTGGTACCAAGCTGCTAAGGAGGCCCAACTCCCTCATTTAAATAGTCTCCACTGCAAACCTTATTTTCACAGACTTCCTCCAGCCATGAAAAGATGTTTTTTCTCTAGAGTAGGAATCAGAATTCACAACCTTTGTTGTACCATTGTGTTTCTTTCTGTGTCTTCAGGTGGTCCCAGCCCATGTGCTCAAAATATTTTTCTCCACTTCTGGATAATTTCTAATTGCTGATGTGAGGGATTAACACACTCAGAGAGTGTGAAATGAGAATTTACTCTCTCAGAAACACCAAATGATTCTGTGGTGTGAATCTGTTTCTGGAAATCGTATCTGCTTGAACCACCTGGATCTGTACAATGGAAGTAAATATGAACCAGATTTCCAAGAGCAAAACCTTTCAGCATTTTGCACAAATGAAGGCAGAAAGAAAAGGATTTGATTTTAATTAATTGATTTAATTTTAAATGTATTATTAATAAATAAATGATTTTATGTGTTTTTTTTAATTTGATCTGGTTTGATTTTAAATAGATAGCTATAAATTGCCTTTCTAATCTTTGGGGTTTTTTTTCAAGCTGATACAGTCTTTTACAATTTTTCTCTGAAATAATTAGGCTACTTGCAGTGTTTTCCAGAAGAAAATTAAAAGCTTTTGCCTGTGATGGCTGGTGCCTACTTCTAGTGTTTGAATGTCCAATAAAGTGTTTTTTTGAACTCCAAATATCACCCGCAAATGCTGCCAGCCCCTTAGCTTGGTGGTGTAAATTTTGATGCCTGTTTCAGGGATATAGAAGCTTCTGGTTCACAAGGTGTGCTCTGGAATGCCAAAAACCCAAAAGGCACACACTGCACCACTCCTGCAAACACCGCAAGGGGTGTGGATTAAGCAATGTCTTTTGTTTAGGAATAGGAACTCCAAGAAAATATGCATTGTGGTGCTGCCAGAAAAAGATACTAACATGGATGTTGACCATGCAAACAGAGCAGAGCTCGGCATAAGCAGCAGCTCATAACCCCACCTCTCGGCCTGGGAGGGTTCCTTGCTCTCAGGGCAGTCTGATTCAGAAGTTTTGGCCTCATGCACTGCTTTTCCAAGGTGATGAAAAAGCCTCCTTACTCCCTAGGCTCTCCGAGTGTCCATGGGAAGTGAAGAGTATGAAGCTTGCAGGCCCGTGCGCCAGGAATCTCCTTGGGATTGCCCCTCAGAGCCTCTGCAGAGCAGAGCTGGATAAACACACACGCTCAGATGGTCCAGTCAGAGCTGGGGAGGAAATGGAATCATGAATGGCAAGTGTGATTCACGTTTACTCCATGAGTAATCAGCTTGTAAAAACACACACCTGAGTAACCAGCCAGTGCAACAGGCAATTGTGGGACCTTCTCTCCTGCTGTGCTTCTCTTCAGCTTCTATTAGAGAAAAAAAAAAATAATGTGTGCTCTTGTTTCCTTTCTCTTTGGGGTTTTCTCCCTTTTCTTTGCCCATTTTTAGCTCCCAGTTATGCTGTGAATGACCAAATAGACTCCCAAAAAATCATTCTGCTTCTGCTTTTCTCTCACTGTTCCAACTAATTACATTTCCTAAGCAAATACTTTTTATGATTAGAGAGAGAAATATGATTACTCTCTATTAAAAACAGGATTGTTTTGCCATAAAGGGAAGAGGAAGAAAAACATCTCCAAGGAAATATTCGTCAAGCAAATATTTCTGCTGTCTGAAATCTGTCACTGTCATAATTCATCCCCTGCTCTGGGTAATGCTCGACTGTACTAGAAAAGAGCATTTAATTCCACTTCCTGTGCTAATAACTAATGTTGGTGGCTGTAAATGTTTATCAGGTAAATATCATGGAATTCTGAGGCTCCATCTGACCTCAGGCACGGAAAATGGGTGTGATGAATTTGCTGGCTCCATCACCCAGTGAGAGATCAATTGATGGCACCACACAGTGCTGGCAGAGGATCCCAGAGGTCAGGGAAAGGCCATAAACAGATTCAGAGGGAAATGAGCCTCAGGCACAGCAGTGACAAAGCTCAACAGCTATTTTTAGGCAGTTAAAAGTCACCAAAAGGGGTTTCACATAACCACAGAGTGAATTTTATCGGAAATACTCTGGTGGCTCGCTTCTTTGAAATAGCATAGCCTGGGGCCCATGCTTTCCACCAGGAGTCTGGAGACTTTGCCTCCCAGTGGGTTCCAGGGCAATTTTCTGGAGTCATCAGCTGGTGAGTGTGGTGTGGACAGAGCCAGGGCTCCGTGCAGGCAGGAATGTGAGCCAGGATCCCAGGGACACACTGTGGGAGGCAGAGCTCGGTTCTCAACCGAGCTGTAATGAAGAGAGCAGCTCTGCAGCAGAATAAATTTTTATTTGTCTTCAGATGGGATTTTAGCAGGCACTAAAAATAAATTGCTGGAGCTAAGTCTCCCCATTCCAGGAGAGAGACAACCTGGATTCAGTAACCAGAAGGTTGCTGTACCACTGGTGTTAATGAATGCATGCAATTATTTACACATATATACATTAATTTTTTATACAGAGAGCTCACATAAGCTTAACCAGAGGCTTGAGCCTGAATTTACACCCCATTTTCACTGTGATTCCATGGACTCCAGCACTGCCAAACCCCCTCAGAATTCCCCCAGTTCCCTGTGCCTGATCCCCAGTGCTTCTGCAGTTCTCCATCCACACCAGCTGCTCACTGGCAGAGATGAACTGGGAAGGACAGACAAGGCAGACACCCAGGTGATGTTCCCCACTGCCACGGGACTGGCAGTCTGCAGTAAAGTGAATTTAAGGGTGAAACAGCTCAGTGGTGAGGAATGGTTGAAGATGATTCTTGGGAGGAACCCTAAATATTGCTGTAAACCCATGATTCTTGGGAGGAACCCTAAATATTGCTTAAGGCCAGCAAATATAAAAAGCTGATTTCTGCTTCTTGAGACATCCTTTCTATTGTGTCTTTGGACACTTGTCAGCACCTACCTGTAAGAACATCTGAACTTTCCTATGCTGGCTGGTTGAACCACTCAAATCAATGAATAGTGTGGATCCCAATGGGAAAAAGAGAAATTTATTACCAGGAAAGCCACGTGAACTTGGGTAATTTATGCTGATCATCTTCACCAGGTCTAAAACCAGGAATGGAATTAGTAGGAAAGGCAAGTCTAAATCCCCCTGGCTGCAGAGGGAACATTTCTACCACTACAGTGAGACCTTGCTCTGCCTGAATCTCTGCATGATCTGAGCTCCAGCTTCCTATAATGCAGCCCAGATTTGCTGCTGGACATGAAACTCCATCTAGAATGTATAAGGAAAATTTTCCACCTCAGTATGGAGTCTGCTGAATACAAAAATGTTAACGAAGTCAAAAAATATGGTGGAATCTTAGTTTCACAAATAGAAAACTGAGATTGCACAGACAAATTATTCCAGTGTTGCCAGACTTCTGAATTACTTTAATTGTAACTTCAATGGAACTTCGTAACTTTAATTATTTTTCTTCAGATGCAACCTGCACAATGGTATGTTCAGTTCTATATTTTCCAAAAGCATCTGTGTTACCAGATGAAAAACGGATTCAGTTGCTACACTGAAGCTTCAGAAAACTGTTTTGCGATTTTAAGTTAGAACACAAAATTTCACCATATGCAATGAATCAGAAATTGTGAAAAATAGCTCTATTTAAGTATTCAAGTATGCCTCTTCAACTCCATCTTCCTAAAAAAATAATAACTACAGTTAGCTGTCTAGAAATTTGGGGGGAGAATATTTATATCTCTAGCTAATTAAAACATAAAAATTAATCATTAGATTTTTTTATTCCTCAAAAATAATGCTGAAAAAAACCAAATACCTTTCCACTGATGTTTCTCTTCATTTAATAATGAATTGATGAGTTCAGGCCTTTCCCTCTCCCTTTGAAGGCAATGGGATAATAATTTTCAATTCAAGTTGTATTAAAATATATCTCAACATGTTAAAGACACCTATAACCAGGTAGGCTTTCTGTCATATTATTAAAACCTTTTTGTTGACTGAGCATCTGACCCCGTACAAACAATACAAAAAAAAAAAAATATAGGATGCAGTGAAAGTGCAGCTGAATGAGGAGGAACAACTCACGTGTGTTGGTTTGGAGCCCAATCTGCCACACTGAACCTTGGCAGGGAAGCTCAGAGGTTTATCAGGTTCTGTGCTCTTGGTGCACTGTGAAGAAACACATTTATTGCATGAAATATTTATTCCTGAGAGGTGCTGCTTGAAAGGTCAAAGCAGGACCCTGATTCTGATGGGTGTGGGGGGTGGCTGTGATGTCTCGTGGCAGATGTGTCCTTCCCTGGAAGTTCCTGGGATGCAATCCCAGGCTGCAGCCAGCTCAGTCCAGGTGGAGTTCTTCCCTGGGAGGGTGCTGAGGCCCTGGAATGGATTTCCCAGAGCAGCTGTGGCTGCCCCTGGATCCCTGGAAGTGTCTAAGGCCAGGCTGGCTTGGAGCACCCTGGGATAGTGGAAAGTGTCAGGGATGGCACTGGATGATCTTTAAGGTGCCTTCCAACCCAAACCATTCCAAAATTCTATGAGTTTGTGATCTCAGTGACAGCAATAATTTGGAATCCACTGCATCTTAGGATGCTCATGGACGTGCAGGTCCAAGACACCTCCTGCCAGGTTCGTTGCTTCCCTGGGAGACTTTCATCCCCCCCCAGGAATATGGGAAATGTGTCCTTTATCACAGAGCCACCCTGCACACAACAGTTGGCAATCCAGATTATCCTTCCAGGTTCTCTACCTGGCAACCTTTAGTGCCAGGTAAATAGAATATGGAAGATATTTAGATATGGAAGGAATGTTTATTTTTATGGGCTACATGAGGTGTCCTCTGGCCTTGCTTGTGATAATTGTGTTGCATGTGAGGAATCATCCCTGTTCCTAAGTAGCCACGTGGCATTGAAGGGATGCTTTGCTTCATTAAAACCAGCTTGTGAGGTTGGGTTTGTTTCCCTCCATTGCCACGGACTGTGGCCTGTCACTTCAACAGGCTCCTCCTGGTAGACTGGACTTAGCTGAGAGGTTTGGTATTAGAAAAAAAAAAAAAAAAGAGAAAGCAGACTTTAATTAAAGACAATCCATGAGGAATATCCACTCCTCAACTTATTGTTTTGAAATTTAAACAAAAAACTGTTTTGAAATTTGAAACATAAGTTATTACTTACATTTTGAATTGCTCTTTTTTTTTCTTGATTAGGAAGGGGGACACAGGCTGTTCATGGCCTTTGACTGAGGACAGGACTGTTCAGTTTGATTGATCGGTCATTCCCAGTAGCAAGAAGTACCCATGGGTACATATTTTTATTATGTTCTGCATTATTAATTTGTTTTCAGGATCATAACAGCACATGCATTTGACAACTTATTGTGAACTTCAACCACAGAGCCTCAGCTTATAACAATATCCTCTGCAAAACTCCTTTTCCCTGGTAAATTTATTCTGAGCCAAACCAAACTTTCTGGTTGCTGTTGTCAGATCAGCACTTGAAATCACACCTCTGTGATCACAGAATCCTGAAATGGCTTGAAAGGGACCTTAAAGATCACCCAGTTCCAACCCTCTGCCACGGTCAGGGACACCTTCTGCTGTCCCAGCTTGCTCCAAGCTCCATCCCACATGATACACAAGAGTTACTTGCATAAAACAAAGTTCAAGAC